>LR812533.1:45992700-46115200 GCA_903798195.1 Danio kyathit
GTGCGCTCAGAGACATAGTAAAGAGCACTCTCCCAGGCGGCCAAGAGCACTTGATTGTACAACAAGCAATGATCGCATTAAGAGAGGGCAGCAGAAAGAGAGGGAGAGAGAAAGAGAGAGAGAGAGAAACAAAGAGACAGAGAGTGGGAAGGAAATAAATTGACTTTGCCAGTGGCTTCGTCTGCTGATGGGAGAAAATATAGAAAAAATTACTTTTTCATTTTCATGTGCTACATCCACAAGTGTGTTCGGGTAATGGTGTGTGTGTGTGTGCCTGTATGATTGACCCTGTAATAGCGGTCACTGTAAAAACAGCTTTTACAATCTGAGTGGAGAACAGGAAGGTTTGCCAGTTGTATATTTGTTGAGGTCAAAAAACGGTTTTGTGCCGCTCAGAAGTGCAGCATAGCAATAGTTAAGCTAGCGCTACTACTTTCTGATAGCTCTAGTCAAAAACAAGTTTAATTTATGCTATGAGCGGAAAAATATCCCTTCATTGCTTTATCCGCTGTCTGTTTTCATATGTCCTCCTGTTCCTCTCTTAACAGGGAAAAGCACAATTTTAGAAGCATCTGCTGAGCAAAAAAAATCTCTCCCTGGATAAAAAGACGAAGGGAAAAAAAGTATAGCAAGCAGATGGTGCCTCAAGGTTCAGGCGATTAGAGTTTGCAGATTGGAATACAAATTGGATTAAAAGAAATTAGACTAATAAAAATCGAATCACATGGCAAGTGCGAGCATATTCACCTCCGTCATGTAAAAGTCTCTGCCAGTGGCTGTCGATTAGAAGCTAAACAGATGCTCCAGTGAGATAGCTGTTAATGTGTGTGTGCATATATGCGTTCTTGGCGTGCATGATGCCCCCATCATCCCCTTATCTTGACCTACCTCATTTATCAATGTCATAAAGTTAATTAGCGGTTTATAACAGGTTATAAACGCTGTTTTTATTCATAATTTATTCCTTGTAAAAGAGCAGGTTTTCTGCATGGAGACACCAAGGTTGTATCGGGCCATGGCAAGGTTATTATTTAGCATTTATTAATTAGTTTTTATTTTAATACTGTTATAAAATTTACTGTTAAATTTAGTTTGATTTGAGTTAGTTTTGTTAATGGTTTTGTTAGTTTTTGTATAGATTTTTGTATTTCCTTTCAGTTTTAGTAATTCTACCCTACCTGGCAAAAGTCGTTGATCCCAAATAATAAGTAAGATCCAAGTAAGATCAAAAATTAATAGCTTGAATTTAGTTGATCATTTGGAAAAGTGGCAGAAGGTAGATTTTTCTGATGAATAATCTGTTGAACTGCATCCCAATCATCACAAATACTGCAGAAGACCTATTGGAACCCACATAGACCCAAGATTCTCACAGAAATTAGTCAAGTTTGGTGAAGGAAAAATCATGGTTTAGGGTTGCATTCAGTTTGGGGGCGTGCGAAAGATCTGCAGAGTGGATGGCAACATCAACAGCCTGAGATATCAAGACATTTGGGCTGCCAATTACATTACAAACCACAGAAGAGGGCAAATTCTTAAGCAGGATAGTGCTCCTTCTCAGACTTCAGCCTCCACATCAAAGTTCCTGAAAGCAAAGCAGGTCAAGGATTGGCCAGCCCAGTCACCAGACTTGAACATTATTGAGCATGTCTGGGGTAAGATGAAGGAGGAGGCATTGAAGATGAATCCAAAGAATCTTGATGAACTCTGGGAGTCCTGCAAGAACGCTTTCTTTGCCATTCCAGATGACTTTATTAATAAGTTATTTGAGTCATTGCAGAGATGTATGGATGCAGTCGTCCAAGCTCATGGGAGTCATACACAATATTAACTCTTTTTCCACTGCACCATGACTTTATATTCTACTGTTTGTATTTCTGTTAAGTGACAAGACTTTTGTCTAAGCAAAGTCAGACTTTACTGTCCTAATTAAATAAATTAAAAATCAAGCCATGATCATATTTTATTTTGAGAAACTAAATGTAATCTAGAGGTCTTTGCCTTTCATATAGGCCACTTCTGATACCAAATGATCAACTAGAAGTCAAGTTATTATTTGTTGTTTCTAAAACTTGGATAGGCGACAAAACTTTTGTCAGGTAGTAGTTTATTGTCAACCAGAGCAAAGTTTAGTATATGCAAAGTTTACATTAACTCCTGTGCAAACCTCTTAGTAATAAAAAAAAAAAAACATTTGTTTGAAAATACACTAAAACCAAATCGAATAAATGTCAAAATGATGAAGAATTCAGGTAATGTCTTCATATTAAATATCATACTTATATATGTAATTCCCTAGTTTACATTTTTTGGCAAATGAAGAGAAGTTAGAACACATGTTTAATGTTTAAGTTATTTTTTTTTTATTATAATCATGCGCTTGACTGATGTTTTTACCTATAAAAGCGCCATCTACAGGTCATGTTTTCAACACAAAATGAGCGCTTATGAATTCTGTAATCGATTGTTTATTTTGCTAATCGATATTTTATTTCAGTTAGTTTTGTTTAGTTTTAGTTTGTCATTTATTGGGAATTTTAATATTTTTATTTCAGTTAGCGATAATCGTTTTTGACCAACAGTTTTAGTCTTAGCTTTAGTTTTCCTTTACTAAAATAACCTTGAGCTGTAGTACATAAAATAAGTTTGACACTTCTGGTTTTGAGTGATGCAGACTGCCGAGAGAGAAGGGAAAAGGAGACACGCGATAGGGCAAAATCAGTGTATCTGCAAACTTCAGCAGAGCTCAGTTTCATAGTATGCAGCACGGCATAAACATGAAACCTGGAGGGTACAGGATAAGATCTCACCCTGTCAGGAGTTAGTCCCTTGTGTGACCCTCCCAGTCTGTTCTGGGTCTTGTGTGTGGCCCCACTTAGACAGACGAAGGTCGGAATGATCACTAATCAATGAGAGGGAAATGGCAGGAATTAGCACAAATTAGGTGAAGTGGGAGACCTCGCTCCCTTTAATAGAGTCCATACTGCACTGCGGGAACATTTAGAGCACTCTAACACACACCACACTCAGCAAAGCATTTATTCATTCATTTTCTTTTCGGCTTAGTCTGTTTATTAATCTGGGGTTGCCACAGCGGAATGAACCGCCAACTTATCCAGCATATGTTTTATGCAGCGGATGCCCTTTCAGCTGCAACCCATCACTGGGAAACACCCATAAACTCTCATTCACACACTTACACTACGGACAATTTAGCTTACCCAATTCACCTATACCACGTCTTCGGACTGTGAGGGAAACCGGAGCACCCGGAGGAAACCCACACAAACATAGGGAGAACATGCAAACTCCACACAGAAATGCCAACTGACCCAGCCGAGGCTCAAACCAGCGACCTTCTTGCTGTGAGGCGATTGTGCTACCCACTGCGCCACCGTGACGCCTCAGCAAAACATATATTATGTATTATACCATCAAACAAGCTGGCTTCTCTGATATTCCCTGCACTGGACCTGCTTTTAGCAGTGATCCTAAACAACTTTACCTCAGTTCCATACGTCAGCAACCGAAAGAGTTTAGCACCGCAGTGAACTCTTGTACATCAGCACTGCACACCTGCTATCCCGAGAGAGGACACGGCCACCTTCAGCCCAGGCTATAGCTGCTGCCGTTGGGGCTTTCAGATCGTAGGAGGTCCATCCTGCGCTATGCAGTGCTTTTTCTGTTGAACAAACGGTTAGCAGCCAGCTGTTTTAGCAGAGCTAAACAAACAAAGCTGCACAGCACTGCTAGCATGCTACTCTCATGGGAGATTTAGCCACTAGCAGTACATTGAAAAGGCTCATTTTTGTTGTTCATTTGTAGATGTAGTTTGATGGTCTCGATAATCGTACATATGCTCCTGTGTAATTGATGAAGCTTTATGTGTACAGAAAGGAAGCATTTCGTTTGTTTTTATGCGATGATGGTGTCCTCAGATTACCTTTTGTTCTTAAATTTAAGCTGTTTTTTAACTCTGATCTTAAAATAGCTGACATTGTGAGCATTATGTATTTATTTTTAGTATAACACTGTATATTTAAGTCTTGTTTATATTTAGAATATGTATTTTTGTTGGTTTTTAGACCTACCTCTGGAAAAGGCGACACAGTGGCGCAGTAGGTAGTGCTGTCGCCTCACAGCAAGAAGGTCGCTGGTTCGAGCCTCGGCTGGGTCAGTTGGCATTTCTGTGTGGAGTTTGCATGTTCTCCCTGCGTTCGCATGGGTTTCCTCCGGGTGCTTCGGTTTCCCCCACAGTCCAAAGACATGTGGTACAGGTGAATTGGGTAGGCTAAATTGTCCGTAGTGTATAAGTGTGAATGAGTGTGTATGGTTGTTTCCCAGAGATGGGTTGCGGCTGGAAGGGCATCCGCTGCGTAAAACATATGCTGGATAAGTTGGCGGTTCATTCCTCTGAGGCGACCCCACAATAATAAAGGGACTAAGCCAAAAAGAAAATGAATGAATAAATAAACATCTGGAAAAGGAATTACCAATGAAAACTAGCCATTTAGCTAATTTGGCTATATTTACATTCTTGAGGAATGTTGATTAGTGTACTCTGTCCCTTCATTGTGAATGAATGAATGAATACACTTACATCAATCATACATTTTAATTTTTTAAAATGTGATATAGTCATATTTGGGGTGGCATGGTCGCTCAGTGGTTAACGCTGTCGCCTCACAGCAAGAAGGTTGCTAATTCGAGTCCTGACTGGGTCAGTTGGCATTTCTGTGTGGAGTTTGCATGTTGTGTGGAGTCCTAAGACATGTGGTATAGGTGAATTGGGTAAGCTAAAATTGTCTGTAGTGTTTCAGTGTGAACGAGTGTGTATGGATGTTTCCCAGTGATGGGTTGCAGATGGAAGGGCATCTGCTGTGTAAAACATATGCTGGATAAGTTGGGGGTTTATTCCGCTGTGGGGACCCCAGATTAATAAAGGGACTAAGCCGAAAAGAAAATGAATGAATGAATGAAATGTGATATATATTTATATTTGGGGCGGTATGGTGGCTCAGTGGTTAGCACTGTCGCCTCACAGCAAGAAGGTCGCTGATTCGAGTCTCGACTGGACAGTTGGCAATTCTATGTGGAGTTTGCATGTTCTCCTCGTGTTTGCGTGGGTTTTCTCAAGGTGCTCTGGTTTTCCCCACAGTCCAAAGACATGTGCTATAGGTGAATTGGGTAAAACAAAATTGGCCATAGTGTATGAGTGTGCATGGGTGCTTCCCAATAATGGGTTGTGGCTGGAGGGCATCTGCTGCATAAAACATATGCCGAAATAGTTGGTGGTTCATTCCGCTGTGGCCACCACTGTTAAATCAGGGACTAAGACGAAGAAAAATGAATTAATGAATAATCATATTTCTTCTCTTTATGAAAGTTTTTTATTATTCGGCCAACGAATATTCATATCAGTTCCACAAATATCGTAAAACCTGACTCACACAAATGTGAATCTATCCTTTTATACTACACTGCTAAAATCATATCCCCTTCCCCCTTTGCAGATTTGTGAAAATCACTTCTAATGTGATTCAGATTTTTAAAAGAAGTTGAAAATCAGCTTTTACAATCTCAAGGGTGTTTCCTTGCTAGCCATGTGCTATTGAACCATGTGAAGCTTACAGCATTCATCTGATGGCAGCGCCAGCGGCTCAGGCTTAGTCTCTCTTTTTGCCCAGTTTTTGGGTGGGATCAGAAGCCGCTTTTGTCCGTCTTTGGCCCGTGCCTTAGTGATGTAAATTCAGGGTGGCCTCTGGCTCCTTATCTCTAGGGTTAAGGCTCACACTGCTCTTTCCGCAATCTATTATCATAAGGGCCAGACTCCTAGCGTGGGCTGCTAGCATTATCCATACCAAATGCAGGGCCATGCAGGGGAACGTTCAGGGGATTAGCATTTTAACACAGTGTGAGTCTAAACCCCTGAACCTCTCTGTCACAGAGGGCAAGTCCCAAATGGCTTGCCAGCTCACTATGTGGCACCCGAAATTAGTGTGCTGGATCAGAGAGCCGTGTTGTGTTTTTGACTTGGCTTTAGAAACATTGCTTTTTTATTCTCGGCGAACAACTGGCAGTAGAGATAAAGCATTGTTTAAAGGGATTACTCATTAGGGTTAGCATAACTCAAAGCTTAATTTTTGTAGGTTAAATGCTTTTTGGAGATCAAACTTGCTCAATTGTGATTGCCAAGACTTGGTCTGACTAGTCCTCCCTTTAGAAGGCCTCTGTCCTGCAGAGTTTAGCTCCAAGCCCAAATTTATCAATTGAATCAGCTAATCAAATATTATAGAATGATTCAAAAGAGTACATGTGTGTTGGGGGTAAGTTGGACCTCCAGGAGAAGGATTTAATACCCATGGCCAATATTAAATGTATGTTCTTTATTAACCCCTTGGGGCAAGGTGGCACCCATCGACTAGTAATGTTTTAGTCCTACTATGTAAGTCAGGGGTGGCCAACCCTGTTCCTGGAGATCTACCTTCCTGCAGATTTCAGTTGCTTCCCTTATCAAACACACCTGCCTGTAATTATCAAGTGCTGTTCAGGTCCTAATTAATTGGTTCAGGTGTTTTTAATCAGGGTTGGAGCTAAACTCAGCAGCAATGTAGATCTCCGGGAACAGGGTTGAGCACTCCTGATGTAAGTCAATGAGTGCCAACAACCAGCAATTGTCATAATATCTCCTTGGGTGTTCAACAAAAGAAAGAAACTCATAAATGTTAACATAAATGCTAAAAGAAATCTCTGGAAGCTACTAGACCAATTTTAAAAAGAGTGGTCAAAACCAGTGGCTGCGCTATGCTCTGTTGTCTTAAACAAACAGTAAATGTGAAACTGGTCCTGACAAGCCGTCCTCTCTCTCTGTTTCTCAGGATCCCGTCTGCGGCAGGAAGATTCTCCACCTCGGATTGTAGAACACCCCTCCGATCTGATCGTGTCAAAGGGCGAGCCAGCCACCCTAAACTGCAAAGCGGAGGGTCGGCCAACTCCCACCGTGGAGTGGTACAAGGATGGAGAACGAGTTGAAACGGACAAAGATGACCCTCGATCCCACCGCATGCTCCTTCCCAGTGGTTCGCTCTTCTTCCTGCGTATCGTACATGGACGCCGCAGCAAACCTGACGAGGGGGCGTACGTCTGTGTGGCACGCAACTACTTGGGGGAAGCAGTCAGTCGAAACGCCTCGCTGGAAGTAGCATGTAAGTAGAAGATTTCTTTAACTATTGTCTTGGCTAAGTGTTGGGGAACTATATATTTGGACAAGGCTAAACCTACTACAAGGCTTTACTTACATAACTTGCCATTTAGCATCTCGCAGTCTTAGCATTAAAGACCTTGATTTTGGTGGATTTGGTACTGCATCGGAAGAATTTTGGATAGAGCCTGATTCCCCTTCCAAAATAAGAGATGGAAAAAATATTTAGCAGTTGGCTCAAGAGTTTAATTAGCTCGGCATATGTTTTAGCAAATCTTTGATTTGTCAGTCTGTTTCAGTACAACCTGCCAAGATTTTAGTTTTTCCTTCTGACAGAGAAATAGAAATGATAGCAAGCAGCAGACTCAGATGAAAGAGTGTGCTAGGTAGGGAAAGGGAGGGTGTAGATGCTCTACACAGGAAGGCAAAATTGGAAAGGGGGGTTTATTGACAACCTGTAGATGGGTTTGGCTTTGAAGACGGCTCTCCCCTGGGGTCAATTCCCAAGCTAATCAGAGACCATTATGAGTAACAGCTTAGCTTTTCTGCTAGCCAGTGAGTTTGCTATTTTAACTAAGGCTTTTTTTGCTGAATCATTGATTGATTGACTGTTGAAGCCAATGGATTTCTTTCACTAAATTAACCCCACCAAGCAATATTTATGTTTAATAGACGTCTAATAGATGTCTAAACATAGATGTTTTGGCTAAAACAAGGCTGAATTTGGTTCATGGATATCTAAGAGCACTTGAATGCTAGACTTAAGAATACCAAAACTAGACTAGACACAAGATAGACAGACTTCACATGTGCAATCATTCATTCATGTGTATTGGATGATTAGTCTAGTTTTGGATTTTCTTAGATTCCTTTCAATTTTCACTGACATAGCCTTGTTTTAGCCAAGCTGATTATGCTTAGACATATATTAGACATCTTTTTAACACAAAAATGGCTTGCTAAGGCCTTGTGTATATTGTTCTGTGGTTTGTGGTCTCTTTGATTAGTGAATACAATGCAGCAACTAAAGTTGTACTGGCGGCCTTATTTCTTTTTGGTGTTACATAAAAGCCAACTACACTTGCTCAGCCATTATGCCAAGGCAAAAGTCATTAGAGATTAAGGAGTATCGGTTGTGCTTCGCTGGGTTTGTAGTCTAGACCTGCAATCTAAGTGAGCTGCTATCTTAAAGTCTGTTTCAACCCTGAGTTGATCAATACCTCCGGCCGCTCTTATGCATTGTTATGAAAATAGGAGCGATCCATCATGAAATAAGGATATGATGATAAATATTGAATGAATGGATAACTAAATTGGCTCTGTGTGCTGCAGCCAAGACCCCATGCAGTAATGAGAGGGTGTGTGTGTGTGAGTGTGTGTTTAGCTGTTGGATAGGGTAACTCTAGATGAAGGGATTGTGGGAAGGTTTTGAGAGCCAGTACATTTTGAACGCCGCTGCATTTTCTATTTTTAACCTGTAATTGATGATACAGGACGGTGATTTGGGTTAAAGGGTAGAAATGCGAAGACGATGTGTGTGTGTGTTAGTTTTTGCAGAGGGTAACTTTGGAGCTAGCAATTGCGGTGTGCTTTTTAGTAATGTTTTTAAAAAAATGTTCTATTTTTAAGCTGTAGTTGATGATGCACACTGCATTTCGGGTTACGTACAGTAGCGTGTGTATCTATAGAAAGGTATAAAGGCAGTTTGTGAGTGTATCTGTGTGTTTTCACTGGTGTAACTGGCAGGGGGTGTGTGTTTTCTCTGATCCTCTCAGCTCTTGCGAGGCAGTGGTGGCGGCCCCCAGGTGCTAACTGTGTGACAGCAGCTTGATCTATCGATCACACTAAGAGGGGTCTCCTCGCCTAAATGAAAATTCATGAAAAATTGATGAAGTCCCCGATTATTCTTTTTTTCCTCTTGTATTGCTCTCTCTCACTTCCCCCTCTCTCTTCTTGTTTCTAGCTCTCTGTGTGTGCTTAGACACAGGCTGTGTATGAATCACAGTCTGAAAAGGCACCTTTTTGTGAATGAAAGTTTCTTGTAATGAAACACCCTCCAAGACACCATAATAACGAATCAAGAAAATATTTAGTGACAAAAGCACGTACAGTTGAAGTCAGAATTATTAGCCCCCCTTTGAATTTTTTTTTCTTTTAAATATTTTCCAAATGATGTTTAACAGAGCAAGGAAATTTTCACAGTATGTCTGATAATATTTATTCTTCTGGAAAAAGTCTTATTTGTTTTATTTCGGCTAGAATAAAAGCCGTTTTTAATTTTTTTTTTAACCATTTTAAGGTCAACATTATTAGCCCCTTTAAGCTATATTTTTTGATAGTATACAGAACAAACTATCATTATACAATAACTTGCCTAATTACCCTAACCTGCCTAGTTAACCTAATTAACCTAGTCAAATGTCACTTTAAGCCGTATAGAAGTGTCTGTAAAAATATCTAGTGAAATATTATTTACTGTCATCATGGCAAAGATTAAATAAATCAGTTATTAGAAATGAGTTATTAAAACTATTATGTTTAGAAATGTGTTGAAAAAATCTCTCCGTTAAACAAAATGAGGAAAAAAATAAACAGGGGGGCTAATAATTCTGACTTCAAATATGTCTCGGAAGCTCTGAAATCAAATTAAAACACTGGACATTTCTAATAGGGCTGCTTGATATTGGAAAAATCTTGTTGGAAAAAAGTTCTACAGTACATATTGAGATATGAATACAATTTCGCCAGATGAGCTCAGAATAGCTCTATTCGGAAAGAGTTCATTCATTTACATTTACATGGACATCAGTAATCGAATTATTTGCCTTCATCTAAATAAGACAATAATATGATTAAGGTGTTTACATGAGTTGCCTTTTGAATGTTCCTATGATCTCGTTTTACATGTAATAGGCCATAATTCGATTAACGTCATTGTGTCACCACCTTATCCACATTTCCTCTGAGGTTTCATGTAATTTTGTGTGCTTCATTATTAATTTGTTGACTTTAACTGCAGTTTGGCACTTTCACTTTCATTCAGGAACATTTCATGCATGCCCCTTTTGACAAATGAGATATTAGATGAACTGCTGGAAGAGTGTTGTTTTAATGAAGTTTGATACTGCACGCTGTATGGGGATAAAAACCTCCGCATTTCGCGATGAACGTGTCTGTGGTCTTTCACTGACTCAGAGAATAGTGTCAAACAGCCGTGTGTGTATAGACCATCCTGTCACAAAATGCGGTGAAAATCCTACATGACGGTAATAGTTTAATTGCAGTGTTTACATGTCTGTACTGCACTTCAATAATGCAACTGAAATCAGCATACACTAAATGTCTTAATTCGATTTCAATTTAGTTTGATTATGACCTTTATCGGATTAAATTAATCAAATATCGATGTTTACATGGTAGACTCTTAATCAAAGTATTGTCTTAATCATATTAAAATTGGATTATTGGTGTCCATGTAAACATACTCTGTGATGAATCTGTAGGGGGTGATCATTCATAAAATATAATAAACAGATAACCACCATAGATAACTACATAAGAACCAAGATAAAAGTGATGTAAGCAGTGCTTTATGGTTTTCTGGGGAGTCTAACATAATTCAGGAACAGAAATTGAAGAATCAAATGTCAAATCAAAAACAACAGTCAAACTTTCTTGTGTCTCATGTGTTCTAACCTGTGGTGCTGATCAACTATTATCCTGACTCAACATTGCATACAGCACACTGCGATAAGACTCTTGGGGATGAACATAGAGCGATATGGATGCGGAAATTATATATCGCTCTGCCCAAATTTCTAAATCAATTATGCGTTATTGCTGTATTTATACACCTCTAGTTTAGTTCTTTCCACCTCCATAGACTCAAAAAATCAACACAGGCTCATTCTGATTACGTATTGCTGTATACATTTCTGGAGACAGCAGAATACGTTCCAGGAGTGACATTTTTTTGCAGTTTTTTGTTTTACTCGAATCCACCATAGGGTGCTGTGTAAGCTTTTTGAGATCTCAAATTTCTCTCATGAGTGCCATTCACGCCTGCTGTTCGACTGTTGACTAACTGATTTTCTGACCAACCAACCGATCTCCCAACCCTCCCCCTTTCCAAAACCCAGCCAATAGCATTTTAAAAAGTAACGATTGACCTGATTGACCCGTTCTTCACCAGACTCGAACCTCGTTGATGCGGTCAACTCCTCTCTGCATCTCAAGTCCGCCGACGTACGTGTCGAGCTACCCGACAATCTGGTAAGTGGTAAAGCCGCCCATACAGAGGTAAGCGTGCCCCGTAGCATTTGTTTTAAAGACTAAATGCCGTCATACATAGCCCTGGTTACATAATTTGCAGTCTCCAGAAACGTATATAGGGCTACATTTTCAGAATGAGCCTATGTTGCAAAAAAGTATTTTGCTGCTTGTTCAAACTACTTATTTAAAACGAGATTTTTTTTGGGACAACTTAATTGATTTATATTTAATCAACTTAAATTTATTACATTAACAATTCATTAGTGTTGGGACAACATAAATGAATTGTGTAAAACCCTGCATTTTTTACAGTGCATTCAGCTTGCAAAGGTAGCATTTTTGAGGTTTCAGACACAGCCAGAGGTGAGTGAAAGAGATTAAATGAGCTGTAGGATGCTTTATGACTTTCGGGTGAGAGGTGAAGGGTCGTAAGGTTAGCGGGACAGCGGATACTAAACCTACAGCAGGAAAGAGCGAGAACTGTACTTAAACGAAAGCCCTCAGCTGTGTTCCGTTACACAATTTCCACTCATAAAACTTCTCTTTACTGGTGTGTGATCACAGAAGCGAAGCCAATCTAAACCCATACTGCTCATGTGTTGCTCCAAGCAAAATATGCTTCATCTGTCACATCGCCGAAAGTTTCTGAAGCGACGCTGTTTTCTCAAGAAGTAAATGTTGATTTTATAGCCAGCTGTGTATATCTGATCTATATGAAGTACTCCCAGACGTGCATACGTATAAAAGGTTCACCTCCAAAACAAACAGCTGGCTTTCAGTGACAGACTGAAAAAATGTGGCGAAAGTTCCAGACTGTTTTGTTGCGACGTTCATTTTTTAAAGAGCACCTATGATGCAAAATGAACTTTTGTAAGCTGTTTGGATGGAATTGTGTGTAGGTATAGTGTGTCCACTTTCATATTGGAGTGATATAAACACAACAAGTTTTTTTTTTTAAATTTCTTGACAGTAAAATAGGATACAAATCCTAGTGATTTTTGAAGCAGATGGCGTTGTGACTTAGGAGTGCAGTTTTTCTCACCCACCAAATTGATTAAAGATCTGTTCCAACTCTCTGTGATCAGCTGCACCTCAAAAATGAGTTTGACAAGTTTTAACATTTTAAAACAAAGCATGTTTGTAAAAAAAGACTTTAAAAATGCTATATAAATAACCTCTAGAATCACCACAGCCGCATGGTGTCAGTAAACACAAGTTTTTTACAGGATTGGTGTGTCACTCATCATTTCAGAAAGGCTTGAATAAAGTCCACCACAAATACATCAAATAAACTTACTGATTTTTGACTAATGAGCTGGATCTCATGCTTCATCCCTGTCTGTCTCTGTCACTGACTGCTGTTTATCTGATGTACCACATGAGAAGCAGACATGCACAAGAGAACAGTGGGCGTGGAGAACCAGCTCATTTGCATTTAAAGGTTCAGGCTACAAAGCAGCTATAGCGTCCTCAGACACCAACATTCTGCATTGTATAATTAATAATCTGATGGATATTTTAAGCTAAAACTTTACAGACAATTTCTGGAGACACCAAAAGCTTATCTTACATCTTGTAAAAGGGGTAAAACCTTGATTACAAGCCCGTCACTTTTTCATCTTCAACTCACAAGTCCTCTCCTGTTGCGATATACGGTCGCATCTCTCTCCCTCCTTCTTGTATGGGGTCAGTCTGCACCCCCGCAAGCTGAGTGAATGGCTCTGTTGAAACAGATTGCAGGCAGGCGTTTGCCGTGGACCACTGGAGCCGCCTGATCAGAGAGACCCCAAGCTGGGCTGCAGGAAGCGGAGAGAGGCCTGTGAAAGGAGCTCGCTGCATTATTAATAACCAGGCAGATTGCAAGGAGGTGTCCGCTCAAGCAGGATTATCTCAAACGCTAGTCTTTAACAATTGTCCATTAGTAATGCAACAAAGAAGACACCGAGATCTTGTTACGGACCTTTCTGTCAAAGAGAGTTTAAAGCGACGATGCAGAATGGTTCATTTTGCCTGATGATGCAAGGCATCTCAACAAAAATTCTTTGTTCCATATCAACCCATTTCTGTCAGACGTAGGGCTTTCGCTTTGTCAAATGGTACCGTTTCTGCATTTAAATGTACCCGGCATGTCTTCCCACTTACCTCAACATAAATTAATCTCTTTCCTGTCATTTATAAAATCTTAATTAGAGCAGAAGAAGAAAAAAGGTGCTGACAGGCTACAGGGAGAGATTGGCTGAATCCCAGTTCGCATACTTCTACTGTAGCCTAAAGGCACATTCTTTGCTGGGGATGTATACATAATATATAAAGTATGCATAAAGCATTTTTGTTAGCATCAAAGTGCATAAAAATGCAGAATTTTCATGCTGAAAAGGAAATTCGCTAAGCTAAGCTGGTCCGGTTAGTTGTTACTGGTTTTGACCACTTTTTTTAATTGGTCTTATCTGGTAAGCCATTTAGGGAACTTTTATTGAACTGTTTTTGATGTTTGATGTACCGTAAAACAAATTAAATTTAGTAATTTAGTTTAGTTTATATATAGTAGGCAGTAATGGGAATAACGGCACTATAAATAAATGGTGTTACTAACAGTGATACTTTTTCAATGAATTACCATTTCCCTCGTTACAACACAGTTACTTTTACTGACAATAAAATGCACGTTACTATAATTTAGAACACTAAAGCAGTTTTCATGTGAGAAGCATCTTTCAGCCATAGGACCTCTCTTTCTCTGTGGTGGAGGTGTGTGTGTGTGTTCGGGGCTGGGGTGGGACACATAACCAACCAGTGATGATGATTGGTGTAATTGTGAACGTGGTGTAACTGAGAACATGATGATTGGCTTAGAGTAAATTTCCATCATTTGCCAATCAGAGTGGTGTTCACACAAGCACATGCACAGTCAGTGGCACACACCAATGACCAAGTGTCAGAACGATGGCAAATCCAACAAGTTCAAAGGTATTGTTTGCAAATTGGAAATATAAGCACTACTTTTCCCTCATTGAGGTGAAAGGCAAGAATGTTTATGTATTGTGCAACGTATGCCCGAGGAAAAAAAAGAGTCTCTTTGCGCAGTGACAAGTAATTCTAATCTAATGAGGCTCTCACGTCGTCACATGACGCCACAAAATTAGTGGCTATGCAGGTGATGACGTAAGCTCCTGCTACCAAAAGAGGAGACAGAGCCACAACGTCAAAGCAAGTAAAACTTAATTTTTCTCTACCTCAAACACTTATTACTCAGACAGAATTAAACAAAATAATATTTAAATATATAATTGAGGACATGCTGCAGTTGTCTCTCACATTGTCCCACAACTACGGTTGAGTCAATAGACGATGGCTGATAGACATCACGATGCTAAGCCGGCATCGCGATCCTCCGCCCCGCACCATCGCAGCAGCAACCTGCTTGTGAAAAATATAAACTTAGGCCCTGTTTACACTAATACGTCTCAGTTTTAAAATGGCATTTTAGAACGAAAACGATCCTCATCTACACTGGCGTTTCATCTAGCATATCTGAAAAACCCTCCTTCCATACTGTACCGCTGAAAACGCACATCATGTGACCACACACACATAGGGATGCGCAGCAGCATATGCGCACGTCTAAGCTCCAGGCAGTCAGCGGGTGCTTTGAGCACAAAACCCCAGAGAGCAGTGCATGTCAGACAGTTTATCAAGGATGTACCACTGAATCTCGTCTGACTATAGTTGTTAAACGTGATATTTAATTAATCTTGTCTCTATCTAACGACTCTTCGGTCTTTTGAATCTATCAGGTAACGTGTCACAGCGTCAGTACACTGCTTGAATCTTTCGCTTTCAGGCTTGTACTTAGTCATTTTAGCGAAAACCTCAGATACTGTTGGTTGGTTGCTGTTGGTTGTGCACCTTTTTTACCAACCATGTTTGTCGATGCCATTATAATGACACAGATCACTCTGCCTACTCATGCCAGAGTCCTGCGGAAAAAGTGATTGACGGGTGGTAATTTGGGTTTCACTTTATTTATTATGAGTTATAGTTCTTTATTTATTTATGATTTGGTTGTGGGTAAAACAAAGACCATGCGGATCAGGTAGTTGAAACGGTAGGCTACAAATAATTAATTTGTTATGAATTAATTAATTATTCATAAATAATTAATTCACCACCGCCTATGATGACGATGCCATTGTCCATCGCGAGGTTTTACATTAGACATCGTACAATGCCAAATTGGTCGACATTGCCTAACCCTACCCACAACAACATTAAAATAGTGTACAATGTTTTATATTTATTTAATAGTCATTTGACAAATTTGATTTGTTTTAAAGTTAGTTTGTTTTAAAATGAGTTACTTTTATAATTATGTAACTCAGTTACTAACTCAGGGTGCTTTCACACCTGTTTTTTTTCCAAAACAGGGATTAAATTTGTTACAATGTTGCACTTTGTACTTGGTGTGGTTCGCTTTCACAAGACAAAGTTTCTAAATGGACCAAAAGAGCTAAAACAAGTCACGTGCGAGTTAACTCTCCTCACATTGGTCAGAGTTTCACGCTTTATTTCTCGCTCAACTGTCATGCGTCCTTATTTTAATTTATGGCAATGAGCAGTAAGACATTATACATTAGACATTAGACATTACATCTCTCTCTGAGAAAGCTGCCCACAGACATCGTCACAAAGTGTAAATCAGAGGTAAGACTTTCTCATACACAGCCCATGGCTAGAATTATGCATTATAGCCTTTACATTATAGAGAGAAATAACAGATAAACCGAGACTGCAGTTCGGTCAGTTTTCCTAACGGATAAACAGCTCTCGTTAATAGTTAGCATACTTATATTTTCGTATTTGACGTGAAGCGCACATTTACCGGTAGGAATGACATATTCACCCTACTCATAATTCTCTCTTCATATAGCTGTATACTGTATTACACAACCATAATACACTGTAATATAGCCGGACTCGAAACGTTTTGCTTTCTCACTACTAACGATTCGTTCCAGAGTTCGTTTCAATTGAGCCGAGACCACCTCATTCAGGCAATCTTGGACCGATTTATTTGGCGCGGATCTGAGCGCGATTGCTGGTTTCACATATGCCAAACGAACCACGCTAACTGGGAAAATGAGACAGGTTCCGAAACAAAAGTCTAGGTGTGAAATCACCCTCAGTTACTATTTGTGAGAAGTAACTAGTAACTAATTACTCTTTTAAAGGAACGTACCCAACACTGATAGAAAGACAATACCATAAGACAATATATAACTTTTTCTTTTTTCGGCGTACTCTTAATTCTTTAAGTTTCATTTTTTAATAGATCTTTTAAAATATTTCTATTATTTTCTTTTTTTGGATAAAATACTGTTTTTTTCCCCAATTATTTGTGTATTTGATCGGCACTATGGTCAGCATTCATGTCAAAGTCCTATATGAATAAAGTTTGGCTTGACTTGAGAATGTGTATGATGAGTAAAAATTGCTTTTTTACCGCACCCTCTGGCACTCCTTTTCCTCTGGGAAAGATATTTAGTTCTTTTGTTGCAAGTTCTTTCTTTATGTCTCTCTCTCTCCTTCTATCTCTCTCGTCTCTTCTATCTCTCTCTCCCTCTTTCCAGTCTCGGGATAAACTGGGTCAATGAGCAGGTTCATAAATCATTGTGAAGACTATGTCAGACCGAGGCAAGCCCTGCTTTGAATAAATTTGCTCAAAGTGGCGAAATCTCTGGTCGTAGCTTGTGTACAGGGCGCTATGTGACAAGTCACACCTGGGGGCGCACGGTCAACCCGCAAAATGTTAATTAGCCCCCTGTATCTCTTCTCAGGTAGAGAGGTGTGTGAATTATAAATCCGAGGGCAACAAGCTTGTTGAACACGGGGGCATTAATTAAGCTTGTAAGGTGCGAATGTGTGTGTGTGTTTGCGTCTGCTAATGGTCTGCGCTAATAACAATGTGAAAACGTACATGTACTTCCAATCTCGGCAACCAAAAAAAAGTGCTGTTTCGCTCACTTGTAACCTTTAAAAAGTATGCAAATGAGGGAAGGGTGAAACAGATGTCTTTGCTGGTTTGTTAAAAGGCCACCGGGCTGGGATTGGCTGGCGTGTTTGAAAAGGTTCTTTTGATACGCTTCAGCGTGGCACTTCAGCAATTAAGAGTATCGTTAGGCAGCATTTGGAACTGGTAAGATGAAGTAATTAGTGGAAAACTGGTGCTTTCTGGTGTTAAGCTTTTTTTCTGTTGCATCTCAAGCTGTTTGACTGTGGGTCCGGCATCAGTAAAAGCTAATAAAAGAGGATGGAATTAATTGGACGCGCATGCAGCTATAGCAAAGGTGGAGAGTATGATCTGCATTTTATATCATGATGTAAGTCATTTATACGTATGTAACAACCCACATGGAAAAATAAAAATAGTCATTTATAGTAAAGGCTATTGACCTTATTCTACAAAGTGGAAGTGCGCTCGTTCTTGCAATTGTAGAACTTCGGATTTAGTTGCCTATGGGAGAAATGATTAGGAATATTAGGCAGAAAACGGTCAAATTGATTCAATGAACAAGTATGTTCATGACTATACAGACAAAGTCAAATAATATAATTAAAAAAATATCAGATTGTAACATCAAGCAGCATAACGAGCTGTTTTTAATGTTTTAAAATGAATGGAAGTGAATAAGACCGGAAGTATCGAGCCGAAAAGATTCAAATGGCTGCACCTGCTCGTACGCAAAGAATAAGGTCAGTAGTGTTTTTGAACAATATGATAGTAAACTACTTGAACTAATTTGTTGTGGGGATTCTACAGTTGGGGGGCGACACGGTGGCGCAGTAGGTACTGCTGTTGCCTCACAGCAAGAAGGTCGCTGGGTCGCAGGTTCGAACCTCGGCTGGGTCAGTTGGCGTTTCTGTGTGGAGTTTGCATGTTCTCCCTGTGTTCGCGTGGGTTTCCTCCAGGTGCTCCGGTTTTCCGAGAGTTGTGAATAATTATACTATATTATATATTATATGTTATAATATATTATATAGTATAGTATAGTATAGTACTCTATTCTGCCTTGTATCAATGGTTCAGGCTGGTGGTGGTGGTGTAATGGTGTGGAGGATATTTTCTTGGCACAGTTTGGGCCCATTAGTACCAATTGAGCATCGTGTCAGTGCCACAGCCTACCTGAGTATTGTTGCTGACCATGTCCATCCCTTTATGACCACAGTGTACCCATCTTCTGATGGCTACTTCCAGCAGGATAACGCATCATATCATAAAGTGCGAATCATCTAAGACTGGTTTATCGAACATGACAATGAGTTTACTATACTCAAATGGCCTCCACAATCACCAGAACTCAATCCAATAGAGCACTTTTGGGATGTGGTGGAACGGGGGATTCGCATTATAGATGTGGAGCTGACCACATCCTATCATGTCAATATAAACCAAAATCTCGGAGGAATATTTCCACTACCTTGTTAAATCTATGCCACAAAGGATTAAGGTAGATCTGAAGGCATAAGGGGGTGCAACCTGGTACCCGGTACTGTACCTAATAAAGTGGCCAGTGAGTGTATTTTCTTTCTTTCTATTTATTCTTTCTTCTATTCATTATAAATGTTCACAAATAAATATTCAAAAATAAAATATGTGGCGCACTTATTTGAAAAAACAAGTTTGAGTAGCTCTTTTTATATTATTGATCAATATAATATTATTGATTAATGTAAGTGCTTGGAAGAGTCATACAGTATTTGAAGATTTTCATCAATTTGCTATTATATGCAGACCTTTAAATTACCTTTAAAATGCAGTAAACTGTACCTCCCTCTCTCTCTCTCTCTCTCTCTCTCTCTCTTTTTTTCTCTCTTTTTTTCTCTCTCTCTATATATATATATATATTAAAGGAATAGTTCAGTCAATCCAGAAATTTTTGTCATCATTTAAAGTACCCACCTTTTACTTTTTACAAACCTGTTTGACTTTCTTCTGTTAAACACAAAAGAAGATATTTTGACAAAAACTGGAAATTACTAACCATTGACGTCCATAATATTTGTTCTTCCTACAGTATTATGAATGCCAGCGCTTTTAATTTTTTCTTCAAAACACCTTCTTTTGTGTTCATCAGAAGAAAGAAACACATCAAGGTTTGAAACCACTTGAAGTTCAGTAAATAGTAAGTCGGTTTTCATTTTTTTGTGCACTATCCCTTTAATAATAATAAGAATAATAATTTTAATTTATATAGCGCCTTTCCAGAGCTCAAGGACACTTTACAAAAATGTGACAAGAAGAGATAGTACAAGCAGATAAATGTAGAGACAGGAAGTTAAATATAACAAACTGGAAATACTAAAACAAGACCTAAGAGACAAATAAACAGAGTGCAGGTGTATCAGATAAAGTGGTCAGTGTGTCTTTAAACGATGTACAGTATACTGTAATATCACTGCGTTTTCACATTGCTGCATGTATGCATTTGTTATTTATGCATATCACAGAAAACCTGACCATCTCACTAAAAGCACAGCAGATCATCTAGTAGTATGGTTTACTCCATCATACCACCCAAATGTCTGTCTGGCTTTTAATATTTCATCTGGGGGCACAGCTGAATGTGTGTGTGTGAGTGAGTGAATTAATCAAACACGCACTCACATCCAGTCATCTTCATCCTCCTGATGGTAAATGTCAGTGTGCGTCTGACCCTCGTTCGCGTTCACTTTGCGTTATCCCTGGATCCAGATTCGGCGGGTTCTCCGGGCTGGTGATTAAGTTGAAAGCAGACGGATGTCAGGATGCGTCCTCGCGGCCCGCAGGGAATGGTGCTTTCTGATAAGACCGAGGTGGAGGAAGAACGGATCTCTAGTCTGCGATAAAGGAGAAAGAAATAAAATCCCTGATTGAATGTGTCAGCGTTGTATATCTGCAGTGCTGGAGTCAGCGCCCACCCCATAAAGACCGGTCTTCTTATCAGCAGCGATGCTACGGTTACACGCGCATGCACAGCGGACAGGGTGAGATGGAGCCATGCAGATTTTGGGGGCTTATCTTATTGTTACATCTTAGTGTGTGTGTGTGAGACTGATCGGTCAGCTGGGCAGATGATATTAAACGATTCTTCATTGTATGTATATGTGGAGGAAGCCCTCTAGAAAGGAGATAAATCACTGCTCCCATGGAACCCTACAAACACACACACACATGCGCACACACACAGACACTGACCTTTCTTTGTCTCACGTTTGTTAGCTCACTCTTGTTCCCCCTGTGAGTGATAAAGTTTTAAAATTGAATTTTTATGGGATTTTGCCTCCATTTTTGACAGGACAGTAGAAAATTTACAGGGAAAAGAGCAAGGGCTGGCAGATAACCTGAACTAGTTTCAAGCCTCTGCATATTTCTGTGTTGTGTTGGAACCTGTGCATGACCTACCAGGCCAGATTTCTGACCCGGGTTTGAGTTGGAGAAGCTTTAACTAGTCGCTTGGATGTTTTGGTGATTTAATGTTTCTTGACAAACTATTTATTTATTTATTTGTTTGTTTGTTTGTTTGTTTGGTGGTTTGTATACATTTATTGTCACAAAATAACAACTAAAAACAAATATTGTGTTATATAAATAATACATATTATTAAATAAATACTATAATAATAAATGAAATAATAACTAAATAATAATAATAATAATAATAATAACATTACAGTTGTCAGAATTATCCCCCCCCCCCTGAATTATTAGCCCCCCTGTTTATTTTTTTTCCCCAATTTCTGTTAAACAGAGAGAAGATTTCTTCAACACATTTCTAAACATAATAGTTTTAATAACTCATTTTAAATAACTGATTTATTTCATCTTTGCCATGATGAGAGTAAATAATATTTTACCTGACATTTTTCAAGATTTTTTATTTAAGTATTCATTTGTTTGTTTGTTTGTTTGTTTGTACACATTGACTGTCACTTACAAAATAACTATTTAAAACAAGTAAATAATAAAACAAATAATATAATATCATTCATTTTCTTGTCGGCTTTGTCCCTTGTGGGGTCGCCACAGCATAATGAACCGCCAACTTATCCAGCACGATTTTACGCAGCGGATGCCCTTCCAGCCGCAACCCATCTCTGGGAACTTCCACACACACATTCACACTCATACACTATGGACAATTTAGCTTACCCAATTCACCTGTACTGCATGTCTTTGGACTGTGGGGGAAACCGGAGCACCCGGAGGAAATTCACGCAAACGCAGGGAGAACATGCAAACTCCACACAGAAACGCCAACTGACCCAGCCCAGCCGAGGTTCGAACCTGCGACCCAACGACGTTCTTGCTGTAAGGCAACAGCACTACCTACTGCGCCACTGCGTTGCCCAATAATATAATATAATATAATATAATATAATATAATATAATATAATATAATATAATATAATATAATATAATATAACATAATATAATATAATATAATATAATGTAATATAATAATAAACTAAATATATAATAATAAATAAATAATACATATAATAATGATAGCTAAATAATAATAATAATAATAATAATAATAATAATAATAATACTAATAATAATAATAACAACAACAACAGATATTTATATATATATATATATATATATATATATATATATATATATATATATATATATATATATATATATATATATATATATAAAATGTCTAAAATAAAAGGTCTGACAGATTGTACCTAAAATCTCCATCATCACTCTCAGTGGCTTTCAGAAATATACAGTGAAATGGATTTACATAGAACAGAGTCCATTATGATCAGATGGTCACTCTGGATTAGCAGAAAGGATTTAGCCTCTTGTTTTTTCTTTTTTTTTTTTTTGAGTAAACAAATGTTTCTGTTTTGTTCAGTTGTTTTTGTGTTCATATCCAGTCAGATCCTCTCATATAAACAGGATAACAATGATTTAAATGTAAAAAAAATAAAATAAATTAAGGCATACTTTGGTTTAATTTTTACGCAAATGTATTTACGTAGATCTGTGATCTCATTCCTTAACTAACTATTTTAATGTTTTTGCATGTGCATCTCTGCTAATCTGTGTGCATGTGTGTGTGTGTGTGTGTGTGTGTGTGTGTGTGTTGCATTGACTCTGTGTGGTCTCTATGACCCTAAACTACTTAAAACCCCATTACATGATTGCCTGCCATCAAAAAGAGCCAGAAGCTATGGCGACTCATTCCAGTTGGTCATTTAAATCCAATCAAACTCCAGACTATTGACTTCAATCCTTTCGTTTGCGTTTCCAGACCACATGTACAGTAAGCATCCCTCACCTATTAGTGGTTCCTCTGCGGTTCCCCATTAGGTAAAACAAAAACCTCTCTCCATGTGGTCAATTCCCATGCTGTATTCTGACAGTGCTCTGCCTGGGATTGAATCCAATGACCCCTAAAAAACATTCAGACCCCGTAGTGTCCCCTCCATCGTAATTCCTTAACGTCCGGCTTGCTACGCAAAGGAGATACCCCTTATCCTACGAATTCACCACTGCTGTCTACCCGTAACCCCTGAAGCAAAGCCTCCTGGGACCCCCACCAAGGCCTGTAATCCATCAAATGTGTGTGTGTGTGTGCGTGTGCAAGCTCAAATACAGCTCCGCCCTTAACTGAGGACAGAGGAAATTGATTCAGCTCTCTGTTGAAGCGAACAATCTGTTATTTTCTCAAAGAAAAAAAAAGTGCTGGTGCCGAGTGCTGATGGTGCAAACTCTCTCGCTTGGACACACACACACACACACACACACCGTGTAGCAAGTGCAGTGCCGCTGTGGTGGAGTGTCATCATCAGAGAACGCTTCCCGTCACTCTGATGGATGATGTGTTTCTGAACCCTGCACTCTGGTCACCTACAACACAACTCAATCAAGCTGCACACTTGATTTGTGTCTCTGTTTTAGCACTTTTCTACTGAGTACTGACGTGGTATACTGTAGGTGTGGGTTTCCAGACTCTTCCCCACATTTTTACTTCATAACGGGGGTTCAAGGATAACAAAACTCAATCAAACTGGCAGCTCGGGTATCTTTGGTATCTGGTTGGCATTTAGATTGCACTTCCTTTAGCACTCTTTTGTTTGGCATTCCTTTAACACTTTTACACTTGCATGGTTGATGCTTTTTTTCAGACTGCCTCCCATGATTGATCATTTCCACAAGTTTCAACCATATAAAACGAGGTTCCAGGATGAAATGATTGGTTCAATTCCAGAGCTAGTGACTTACTGGCCTTGGAAACAGAAGGCAGAGAACACTCATGTTGTCTATGGTGTTCTCGCTGAGGGATGGAACAATGCTTAAACTATATATTTTTTCTAAAAGGAAAGTATCATCAGTTTCTACGAGACTGGCTTATACGATACCTTAATGTCATTCATTCATTCATTCATTCATTCATTCATTCATTCATTCATTCATTCATTCATTCATTCATTCATTCATTCATTTTCCATCCACTTAGTCTCTATTCCAGAGGTTACAACAGAGGAATAAACCACCAACTATTCTAGCATATGTTTTAACACAGTGGATGCCCTTCCTGCAGCAACCCAGTACTGTGAAACACCAATACACATTTACACACACACTCATACACTATGACCAATTTAGTTTATTCAATTCACCTATAATGCAAGTCTTTGGACTGTGGGGGAAACCGGAGCACCCAGAGGAAACCCACATAAACACAGGGAGAACATGCAAACTTCACACAGAAATGCCTCCTGGGCCAGCTGGGACTTGAACCAGCGACCCTCTTGCTCTGAGGCGATCGTGCTAACCACTGAGCCACCGTGTCGCCCCACCTTGATGTCAAAACAATGTCAGAAATGCTAATTGATTTGATGTCAAAAGCTTGACGTTCGTTTGACATCCACACAATGATGCACTTTTGACCACCAAAATAATGACGCAAAAAGTATTATAATATAAGAAAAAATGTTTTAATCTAAAAGTTTACACATTTAGACTGGATGTTGTATCCGTACAATGCCTATAAACAAAACAGCATTGCATCAATCACTTCTCAAATCTGTGGAAACCCGCAGTCAGTTCACAACTGTGGTGTTGCTAGGAATTCTGGACCCCATGTTCAGGTTACTGAGGGGCATCGTCTTCTGTAAAAATGTATGTTCTTGGCTCCTCCAAACTCTGGGCCTCTTCATTTTAAGAAAAAAAAAGATTTTAGGAATAAAAAACACTCCTAATCCATAATTTTTCATTTCAATTTGTTTGAGAATAACAATCTTTGTTCACACCATACAGCCAAAAAACACATGACCATTCATCTTTACTGGGCATCTACTCATTGTGTAATGGTCAAACAAGAGTGGCTTGTTGAATCCGGAATTAAAACACAATAGTCCAGAAGACCAATCAAGGAGGGACTGTGAATAGCCACATCTCCACTTTAACAAGTCTGTGTTATAGTCCATCTATACCAGTGGTGTGGAGAATTCCTGGAGGGCCACAGCTCTGCAGATTATAGCTGCAACCACCTCCGACTCACACCTGCTTAATATGTAATGTAATGTGTATTTTCTTTATATAGCACATTTATTGTGTATGGCCATACACCCAAAGCGCTTCACAATCATGAAGGGGGTCTCTCCACACCACCACCAGTGTGCAGCATCCACTTGGATGATGCGACGGCAGCCACAGGACAATGGCGCCAGTGCGCTCACCACACACCAGCTATTGGTGGAGTGAAGAGACAGTGATAGAGCCAATTCGGTGGATAGGGATGATTGGGAGGCCATGATCATAAGGGCCAATCGAGGGACTTTGGCCAGGACACCGGGGTTACACCCCTACTCTTTTACGAGAAGTACCATGGGATTTTTAATGACCACAGAGAGTCAGGACCTCGGTTTAACGTCTCATCCGAAAGATGGCGCCCACTGACAGGATAGTGTTCCCTTCACTTTTACCGGTGCATTAGGACTCACACAGACCACAGGTTGAGCACCCACTGCTGGCCTCTCCAACACCACTTCCAACAGCAACCTAGTTTTCCCATGTGGTCTCCCATCCAGATACTGACCAGGCTCAGCCCTGCTAAGCTTCAGTGAGTAACCGGTCTTGGGCTGCAGGGTGATATGGCTGTTAATAGTTTCTAGTAGTCTTGAACACCTTGATTAGTTGTATCAGCTGTGTTTAATTAGGGTTGGAGTAAAACTGTGCAGAGGTGCGACCCTCTAGGAATCCAGTTTGAGACCCATGATCAATACTGAATCAAAACAACAGCATTAATAATCTAAAAACGGTTCTTCAGCATTTTCCAAGTGCTCAATTTATGCATGTCAAAGATCTGTCGAGCATATTAAGTCTCCAGCATCTAGTCTGCAGCTCTGCGCAAGAAGTTTGGCCAGAGGAGACCTGGTCATGGCTAGCTGAGCCTGGTTATCCTCGAGGTATTTTTGTCCTTCACTTTCGTGAATTGGTAAAGTTTGTTCCTCGCTACTGTCGTCACTGGCTTGCTTAGTTTGGGACTTGCAGAGCTGCACATTGTCGGATTTGCTCTTCAGTGTTTTGGCTTTCAGCAGTGAAATTACATCACGTGACGTTACGTCAGTCGTATGTTTTTTATTCTCCAACCAATTGAAAGTAGAGGTGGGGTTTCCATTGAGGTGACAGCAGTGTTTGTATTGTCACAACGACAAAAAAGATAGAGGAGAGACTAGTGGTTACTGTGTTGAGTAATCCGGAGCTGTATGACTTCACTAATCTTGAATATCACAATATTATTAAATATTAAAATTACACCAATATCAACAACAACACTCGCACACAATAGGCACCTGATTCAGTCAATGAAAAAGCACAACGCACTTCTGTTTTTCTTGTCAACACAAAGGCATTCGGCACACCTTGCATTTTTGGACTGTAAAAGCTCATTCGGTGTGATCAGCCCCTAAAAGTGTTATAGAAAAATTAAGATGAATTGAATTAAATCTTGATAAGCGTGGTTGCCTGGTGTAACCATAACAAAAAAAAAATTAATTAGTGTAAACATAACATCTGCCTTCAATTTCCTCCAATTTCTGATGCCCCTGGTTTGAGATAGACTGCAGTTACGGCCCTGGTATACTTAAACAAAATTGAAGAACAAACTAACAGTGCACTCACACTAGGCTATCTGAACTGTGCCATGTCACTGCATCCCAAACGACTAAAATGATATACAGTTGAAGTCAGAATTATTAGCCACCATAATTATTAGCCCCCTGTTTATTTATTTTCCCCAATTTCTGTTTAACGGAGAGAAGATTTTTTCAACACATTTCTAAACATAATAGTTTTAATAACTCATCTCTAATAACTGATTTATTTTATCTTTGCCATGATGACAGTACATAATATTTTACAAAATATTTTTCAAGACACTTCTATAGATCTTAAAGTGACATTTAAAGGCTTAACTAGGTTAATTAGGTTAACTAGACAGGTTAGGGTAATTAGGCAAGTTATGGTATAACGATGGTTTGTTCTGTAGACTATCGAAAAAATATATAGCTTAAAGGGGCTAATAATTTTGACCTTAAAATGAATTTTAAAAATTAAAACGGCTTTTATTCTAGCTGAAATAAAACAAATAAAACTTTCTCCCGAAGAAAAAATATTATCAGACATACTGTGAAATATCCTGGCTCTGTTAAACATCATTTGGGAAATTTTTAAAAAAGAAAAAAAAATTCAAAGGGGGACTAATAATTCTGATTTCAGCTGTAGCTAAAGCAATAGCTACTGTGCTGAGCGAGAGCACTTCTCTTCCTGTTAATCTGAACAGTTGCACCATCAATGACGTAAGCTTGCTCAGGTTCGGAACGCAAAATGCAGTGTGAGTGCAGGCCATTAGGAAAGAAGGAAGGGAGACAATTGCGCTTCGGCACATTTCCAGGCAACTGTACATAGTGTGAGTACGTTCTAAAATGACGTCATTTCACACAAAATCTGGCGAAAACAAAAGTTTATTTTGAGTTCATTTCAGCAGTTCAAAACAGCTCACCAAAGCGAACTTTCGGGGGAGTTCTTTTTGATTCCTAAACATGTTTAAACTACCATTGGTCTGTGATAATTGCATAATTGGGAAGTGTGTTCCGGGACTCGCATGCCGTTTTTTAACATGCAATTTGATTAGAGCTTCATGACCACACATGTGGTGTCAGAAGCTTCGAAAACAGTATAACCATCCCTCAAACTTATTTTGCCCTCAAACAAAGAATGAACAAGAACTTTGTTTGAAGTATACCTTAAGACCAGGGGTGTAAATTCAGTTACTGGAGGGCTACTGCCCTGCACAGTTTAGCTCTAACCCTGCTTCAACACACTTACCGGGAAGTTTTAAACAAGTCTAAAGGACACAATAAGTTTATCAGGTGTGGGTTGGAACTAAACTCTGCAGAGCTGTGGCCCTCCAGGTACTGAGTTTGACAGCTGTGCTTTAAACCTTTTACCCTGCCCAAGAACAGGAATGGAAACCATTTTGGTCAAAAAGATGTACTTCTCCACCTTCTGTGCAGGACTAATAGTGCTCGCGGTGCTGTTGTGACCATGTGGTGTTATCTGTGCAGTTATTGAGTTTGACTCTTGTTACTCTGGGAGTGCTGCGGGAGCTGAGTTCCTACTGCCACCCCGGACAGCTGCGGAGAGGAGGAGGAGGGAGGAAACCGAAGCTTCCTGTACCGCGGTGTATGTCGGAGGATGAAATCTGAGCCCCCCCTCCTGTCCCTTGTCTCCTTCCTGCTGGTGTTTGAAATTGATAGGCCGTATGGGGTCCTTCACTAGGCTTAGGAGTTTATGAGTGTGATCTAAAGAACAGCTGGAGTTGGCCCGCTGGCCGGTCAGTCTATGCTACGGCTCGGGAGGGTGGCAATCAGAAAATTTGTCAGTGGTGAAGACCTCTGGCCTTACATTTATTTCTTCATCAGTTGCGTTTATGCTAATTGTGCCCTTATAGAGGACAACAGTTGGGTTCTGGGAGTGTAAAAGTGGTGTATTTTCTCTAGAGGGCAACAGGTTTTTAACAATAGCTTATAAACAACTGTAACAGTGGTAGCTTGAACAATGGTATATGCTTTTTTTGAAGCCATCAGGCTGTATTATTTTGATATTTTATTATTTAAAGGCATAGTTCACCAAAAAATGAAAACTCTGACATCATTTACGTACTCTAAACCATTTGAGTGTCTACTATTGAACACAAAAGAAGATATTTTGGTTATTTGGATATTTTTGGTTGCTGGCACCCATTGTTTTCTATAGTATTTTTTTCCAACTATGGAAGTCGATGGGTGCCAGAAAACAGCATTCTTTAAAGTATGTTCTTTTGTGTTCAACTAAAAAAAAATAATAAATTTAAAAAAAAATAATACATTTTTTTAAGGGGAACCATAGAAGTTATTTCACAAATTTCCAGTGTTTCCTTTTTTTTTTTTTTTTTTTTTTTTTGCTTTAAACTACATTTTAATTGTTGGCTGATTTGGTTCATGATTTATTTATTTATTTGTTATTTTTTTTTATTTATTTACTTATTTTATTTTTTATTTGTATTTTTTTACGTTATTGTATTTTATTTATTTATTTATTTATTTATTTATTTGTTCATTTATTTATTTAGTTTTATTCTATTTAATTAATTTATTTTATTTAATTTGATTTGACAATTTATGTATTTTATTTTACCTTTTGTTTATTTTATTTTATTTATTTATTTATTTAATTTAATTTAATTTGACATTTTATTTTATTTTATTTTACATTTTATTTATTATTTTTTTATTTGACATTTTATTTATTTTATTATTATTATTATTAAATTATTGTTATTATTGTTATTTATTTAATTACTTTTACTTTATATTTATTTATTTATCTTTTATTTTCATAGAATTTAGTTTTTCCTCTTCAACAGACAATTTCTTCGTTATTTCTATTAGGTCTTTTCTTTTGGATTTTTATTATATATTTATCTCAGAATTTTTATATTGGGATTTTGTTGAAGGTTTTCTTCGTTTGTTTGTTATTTTTTTCTTTTTTTTCTTTTTTTGCATTAAACTACAGTTTAATTGTTGGTTGGTTTGGTTCATGATTTATAATGCTTTAACAAAGACATTAACATAAACCACTATTAGGAAAATAAAAAAGAGAAAAAGTACTTACTGAAACCAATGATGCTGATGCATTTTTCCATCCACATACTTCCAAAAGGCACCTTCAGGTTCTCATCCTGAGTTGAGGGCTTGTGAACACCGCTCTGATCCTAAAAGGATTAATAGGACACCCCATGATCTCATGGACATTACGGATGAAGGCCATGGGACTGTACGTTCACAATAAGCACACATTTGGGACAAGGCCCATGTTTTTCAAGGCTTCTTGCACTAAATCTTTTCATGATTTTGTAATTCATGGGACATTTTGACCTTTCCCTGTTGACCTGCCGCATTTTTGCTACTTCTTCCTTAAGACATTTTTATATGTTCTGTAAAACACTCAACTCTATTTTGATTGGCAATTTTCCAAATAATGCAATTTCTTTTATAAATCAATAAGAATAATTATTATTATAATAATAAATTCATCTGTTAATGCCAAGTTGGTGAATACTTTCTTTGTTGTTATGATCTCATAATCATTAAGACTTATTTTTGCCATCCATTATTTAATCATTGACTATAGTATGTGCATATACTGTAGTATATATATATATATATATATATATATATTTTATTTTTCAAATCTGTGATGATCCTGTTTGAAATATGCAATTTAAACTAACAGCATAGTTCTGAATACTTTTTTTTTTTTTTTTTTTTAGCACTTGTTATGTTTTCCAAGATATGCAGATTGTCTCTTCATGCATGTGTGAATGTTGAGTTTATTTAGACAGTGATCTCTAGTTCATCTGTTTGGACTGGTGAAATCGCTCTTACTAGCGAGGCAACGAGACAAACAGATGGACTGATAGACATGCACACACACACAGTACATATAAACTTGAAATCGCGAGGCAGAGCGGCACATGGATTGGCTAGGCACACACACACACACACACACACACACACACACACACACACACACACACACACACACACACACACACATAGTAGCATGGCTAAAGGCCAAGTGCATAGAAATCAGAACAGTTCCATTCAAATGCAAAGCAGAGTCTTATCTACAGACTGTTCTTCACTGCTCTACAACGTTCAGGGCAAAACTATTATTTGGAGGCGTGTGTATGTCTCTGTGTAAATACTGGTTCATGTGTAAGGTTGTGTGTATGTGTGGTTCTGAAGTGTGCATCATTGTGAATTTCAATTTTAAGGTCCATCCGGGTTTCACCGGGTTCTTCCTCCATAGTTTTTCACTGGGGGTTTTCTTCAGAATTTTGACCTAGAAGTTTCTTCGAGGTTATTCTTGAGAGGTTTTTCCTATTGAAAGTGAAGGAGTTTTTGTTCATGCTTAATTTTTTAAAGGTTTTCCCCATAGTTTCTTACTAGAGTTTTTTTATGATGATTTTTATTATGATTTTGTTTTTCCCCCTCACATTTTCTCACTTACAGGTTTTTTTTATTTTATTTTTATTTTATTCATTTTGTTTTGTTTTGTTTTGTTTTATTCTATTTATTTTATTTTACATTTAATTTATTTCATTTTATTTTACATTTTATTAATTTCATTTTTTACATTTTATTTATTTGTTTATTTTATTTTAAATTTGACATTTTATTTTAAAAGTTTTATATATTTATTTATTTTGTTTTGTTTTATTTTATTTTATCCTCTTTATTTATTTTATTTCATTTTATTTTACATTTAATTTATTTTATTTTATTTTACCTTTTATTTATTCATTTTATTTTATTCTATTTTATTTATGTATTTATTTATTTATTTTTGTATTTTTTATTTTATTTTACATTTTGTTTATTTTATTTAATGTTATTTTAAATTTTTATTTATTTATTTGCGTGTTTATTTTATTTTTTTATTAAATTTTATTTTTTACATTTTTTTAATTCTAAGTTAATTATTTATTTAAATTTATTTATTTAATTTTACATTTAGTTAATTTTTTTTCATTTTATTTTATCTTTTATTTATTTTATTTCATTTATTTATTTAACTTTATAACATTTTACATTTTGTTTATTTTATTTAATGTTATTTTACATTTTATTAATTTAAAAAATGTATTTAATTTTATTCTATTTTATTAATTAATTAATTAAGTAAATTAATTAATTTTTATTTTATTGATGACAATTTCTTTATTATTTATAGGTTGTTTCTGTTGGATTTTTCATTTCATTTTTCATCAGTTTTACCCATGGTACCCATTTTACCAGTGGTGAAATTTTGCTGAAGGTATTCTTTGTTGTTTGTTTGTTTGTTTGTTTGTTTGTTTGTTTTCTGAGGTATCTCCCCAAAGATTGTCCACCTTTTTGCCTCTCTTGATATTTTGTCTGTTTTCTTAAAGCATCTGAACTTTGAAGCACAAAGCTGAACCTTTATGAAAATAATCCGTCACATTTTTCATGGCTTTAACCTAATCAAAATATCCAATATTCAGCTGTTATCGCCTAGAGGAGCCAGTTACATTTCATCCGTTATGTCATACTGTAAAGTGCCTGACAGTCCCAGAGACGCTTTCCCAGATGAAAGCTGCTAAATTGTCCTTATCAATCACTTTAATTTGTCTGCCACATTGTTATCCAGAGTTAAATGCATTTACTTAATGCTCGGTTGTGATGTTTGTTGTTGGTTGGTGTTGTTGCCATCAGCAGTGTTTCATCCTGGTGTGTGTATGTGTGTGAGGATGTTTTAATATCAGATTACTGACCTGCACAGGAAATGAAAGCAGATGACAGTGAGTGATCACCTTGTAAGTGCATTTTGTGCGCGCATATGTGTGTGTGTGATTGACAAGCTGATGCATTTGACTCTCTCGATCTTTAGGAAACATTAATAGTCTCTTGCTCCCAGCTCCATATATCTGCTGTGTGTGTGTGTGTGTGTGTGTGTGTGTGTGTGCGTGTGCATGTGTGTGCGTGTGTGTGTGAGAAAGAGGAGAGGATGAATTATGCATTTTTAGACACCTATGAAAAATGAGCACTTTCAGATTCTCATCTACATAAATCTTTATTGTATTTAGGCACGAGCTGCATGTTTACATATAGCGAATACAGACCAGGTTATTTAGATTTGTGTTTCTGGAGGTCTTGCTGACATGTAAATATGCAGGTGACCTAATTGAGACCTGGTAAAAAACATAACCCCCACATCGCACAGTAGTTGGTTTGTGCCATATGCGACTCATTGTAGAACTGCGGGTGCATTTCAGCCATTTCCCATTCATTTTCCTTAAACTGATATACAACAAATGTGTCATTTACAGTAAGCTAAATCTATTATCAATGTAAAATGATGGTTAAATTTGCTAGGGAACTTTTGATTCAGTTACTAATTGTTGTTTCAATTATTGTTAAACCTTTTAAACCAATAACAGAGTTGACATTGTTTTAGCTCAAGATGCTAACCTCAAACCATGTGTAATGCTAAAGTTTGCCGTTGATTTAGTTACTAAATGTTGTTTAAATTATTGTTAAGCTTTATAAACCACTGACAAAGTTGACGGTAACAGAGTTGACATTGTTTTTAGCTCAAGATGCTAACCTCAAACCATGCGTAATGCTAAAGTTTGCCTTTGATGTAGTTACTACTGTAATTGTTGTTTCAAATATAGTTAAACCTTTTAAATTGCTAACAGAGTTGACGGTAACAGAGTTGACATTGTTTTTAGCTCAAGATGTTAACCCCAAACTATGCGTAATGCTAAAGTTTGCCTTTGATTTAGTTACTAATTGTTGTTTAAATTATTGTTAAACCTTTTAAACCACTAACAGAGTTGACGATAACAAAATTGATATTGTTTTTAGCTCAAGATGCTAACCTCAAACCATGCATAATGCTAAAGTTTGTCCGTAACTTAGTTAATAATTGTTGTTCCAATTATAGTTAAACCTTTTAAATCGCTAACAGAGTTGACAGTAACAGGGTTGATAATGTTTTTAGCTCAAGATGCTAACCTTAAACCATGCGTAATGCTAAAGTTTGCCTTTGATTTAGTTACTACTGTAATTGTTGTTTCAAATATAGTTAAACCTTTTAAACTACTAACAGAGTTGACGGTAACAGAGTTGATATTGTTTTTAGCTCAAGATGCTAACCTTAAACCATGCGTAATGCTAAAGTTTTCCTTTGACTTAGTTTCTAATTGTTGTTTAAATGATTATTAAACCTTTTAAACCACTGACAGAGTTGACGATAACAGAGTAGACAGTAACATTGTTTTTAGCTCAATATGCTAACCTCAAACCAGATACCACATGGCATGTACATAAATGAATTGTATGTAGTTTCACCATCATATTGTTATTATTATATATATATTTTTTAAAGTGAATGAGCAGTTTAGTGAAATATTACAATAACAGAGTTGACATAATTAATCTACTATTGGTGTAACTTGGGCATTGTGTACAAATAAATGAAAGAAGAAGAATTTACATGCCACAGTGCCTTCCAGAATTTCCTGTCAGAGGATGTGACATCATTTGGATCAAGTCAAATGATTTTTCTGTGAGTGCTTTACGGATATACATAGGGACAAACATAGGGAGAGACATTTATAAAATCACAAACAATACATAAAATAGATATTTCATGCAAATGTTTGAAAATCTTAATAGAGTAAACACTCAATGAAAATGTGAAACAATGTGAAAATTAGGCTTAAATTTTTTATGATACTTCAATGTAAGATCCAGAAGATGTAGACTCCAGAAGAAAAGTGACTCTTTAGGTTACTATTTTCAAGACAGAATGTTTCTAAATACACATATAACATAATTATTTAGAGATAATTTTATATAATTTGTGTATAACATGTTTCATTCATATAAAGAAGGATTATATTGAAGATGTATAATGTACGCACAATTAATTGCACACTTTCCATTATGTCTGTGACACACAAATTTTCACAAGTCCCTCTCAAATTATTTCTTTTTATATAACATTTCTGAAATTATAGTGAACAAGCACTGCAGTAAAGCATGCTGCACATTAGTGCACTAGTAATTGCACACATACAGACACTATAATTCCTCAAACATAAAGAATCTGTAATTTAGACAGCGACATGTGCACAAAGAACACATCTAGACCCTATAATTCTACATATAGTTGTCGGGTTAGTCAGGAAACAGCCACACAGATGTATTCACACTATAATTCAGCCTTAGGCTTTATGCAAAGAAAAATTGCAAACGTTATGCAAAATGAATGTCACATTCCCAATTAAAACCCCATCGTTCTCCCAGCAGGTGGATAACGTCTTAGTTCTTAAAGTACTGTATAGCATCACATTGAACGGCCCTGTAGCATTTGGGCTTTCTCAACCGGATGAGAGAAATGAGAACAGTCCGATAATGATTTCCTGTAGTCGAGCCTCTAATCCCAAACACAATGCTTATCTCTGCTGTGTAAAGCATGTGTTGTGTGGTAAGCCGAGGTTTAGATTGGCCCCTCTGTGAATGGACAGTCATTGAGGAGTGTTGGAGAGCCGCTGTGGGGTGGTGATAGCTGGAGGATAGCAGGAGCAGATAGGAGGTTAGGCGCTGGAAATGACCTCCGATAGACCATTGATTGACCTGCTATTGAACCTTTGCTAATAGACTGGAGGGACAGTCAGGTCTGGTTGTGTGTGATACAGTGGAATTCACCTTTTTGGAAACATTGAGCCGCTTTCGAAAAGAATTTGGGGGAAGAACTAATACGTTTAGACCAATTGATAGTAGATAACTGCTTGAGTAAAGTTTTATTTCATTTATTTATTTATTTATTTACTTTGTTCTTTATTTACTTAATTCGTTCATTTTCTTTTTGGCTTAGTCCCTTTATTAATCTGGGGTTGCCACAGCAGAATGAACCAGCAACTTATCCAGCATATGTTTTACGCAATGGATGCCCTTCCAGCTGCAACCCATCACTGGATAACATCCATACAGACTCATTCACACACATACACTACTGACAATTTAGCTTACCCAATTCACCTATAGCACATGTCTTTGAACTTGTGGGTGAAACCGGAGCACCCGGAGGAAACCCACTTGAACACTTGGAGAACATGCAAACTCCACACAGAAATACCAACTGACCCAGCCGAGGCTCGAACCAGCGACCTTCTCAAATCACTTTTTTTATTGTCACATCATCAGCAGCACGTGTGCTATGATGAGTGAAAAGCTTCTTCTTGTTGTGAGGCGATCGTGCTACTCACTGCTCCACCGTGACGCCTAGATTTAACTTACTTAACCTAATTAATTTAGTAAACAAAATCCATCCCAGTCCAAAAACTTTTCTTAGAAATAACTCAAGAATGATGATAAATAACCCATACATTTATCCCATACTAATAAATAAATAAATAAATGTTTTGTCAAATGTAGACATACCCAACCACTGGGTTAAAAGTGTAAATAAGTCTAAATTTAATTGAATCTAGTTTCCCAACATTTGGTTTCTCCATATTTGATCCAGCATTGTTACAACAACCCAGAATTTTTAGTGTATATTGTTGATCATTAATAATGTATACATTTTACTAAGAACAAACATCACATAAAAACAAACATTTGATAAGCTATTGATAAGCTTTAACTAATATTTCTGTTAGCTATCATGCTATTCTTAGTGTTGTTTCTAATATTCCTTAGCGTTAGCAACTCAACGTTCTTGGGTCCTTTCTCAGTCCAAAAGCTTTTCTTAGAAGAACTCATAAATGATGGTAAATATCTAATAATTGTATCCCATTACTAAGTGGTTCCCTTTTCATCACATTTTACCGTGAGTGGGTGGGTGGGGTGGGGGGGATGTGTCTACCGCAATGTGTATTTTACAAACAAACTATGAAGCTGATCGGTCAGTTCTTGTCACCTACATATGTGTACAGTGCGCTCGCGGCATTCATCCAACTGGGCGCATCTGGAAGGCGCAAGCATGTAACGCCATTTGTGCGCCTTGGGCCGCACCTGCATTGGAAATAACTAACTTGGATGAACTCTAGAAACGCAATATGCAAACAGCCCCTAAAAGCTCTGCATCACTTGTGATCTCCATCAGTTGATCTTCTTGCACAGACATGGTGAATTCACCTGATTTGTTGACAAAGAGGTTGCGGATCCATTCCTTGGCAATTTGCGAGTCCTTTTCTGGGCCTTTTTCCTTTAGCAAAGAAACTTTCCAAAGACGTCTGTTTTTTTTACTCATTTTGCTGCTTGTGGGTTAAATTTGGGCGCTCAATTGACTGAGATGTAACCGAGAGAATATGTCCATTTTTCTAAATAAAAGATTTTTCAAAATAAAAGATCGTTTAGACTCAGATAATAAATAAAACACAAATAATGAATGATTTCTTGTGTGGCCCTGTACCAATTGATCCATTGACCGATACCGGTCTGCGGCCCGGTGGTTGAGGATCACTGCCTTTACTCATAAATGTTGGGTAAAATGTAGACATACCCAACCATTGGGTTAAAAATTGTAAATGGGTGTCATATCCCAACATTGGGTTTGTCCATATTTGACCCAGTGTGTATGCATAATATATACATTTTACTAAAAACAAACATCACATAAAAACACATGATTATCCATTGATTAGCTTTAACTGATATTTCTTTTAGCTTTCATGCTATTGTTATTGTGTTTTTTAATATGCCTTAGTGATAGCAACCTTGGGGTTCTTGGGGTTGATTTCCAGGAAATTCATGAACTGATAAAATGCATATCTTGAGTGCAATTGTAAGTTACGTTGGCTAAAAAGTATACAAGTCAAGTCTTACACAAACTGATATTCTGCAAAATAAGTACCCCAAGAAGTATTTGGCGATCATTTCTAATCACCAGAATCCTCTTGTTTTCTCTCGTCTTGTACACTTTCATTTTCTGTCCTTCACCGCCTCCTCCTGTGATTGGAGTGTCTCAAATGGTCCACAGATGATAACCGTTCCTCCTCAATCTCTGAACCCAACCATCCCCCCGTTAAGGCCCGCACAAATCAGATACAGGGGCCTCGGCAGGCAGCTAATGAAATTAGCCCCACGTTGCCCATACGCTTTAATAAGTCACTTGACTCGATTAAGGATGTGATAGTGGGGGATGTTTGGATGGATACAGTGAATCTCCAGCTCACCCAACGGTGCCAGCCCGGGTGTTGATTATCATAAATATTCCCCGTCCGCACACCTCAGGCAAAATCAACACTCCCTACATCCCCCCTTTTTCCTCTCAACGCGCCTCTTTCCAGGACCAGACGCCACTTTCTGTAGCCTGGCAGGCAGGAATGGTGAGGAGGGGGCGGTGCCAGCTTTGTGCTGTCATTAACTTTCTTTGACTGGCAGCCGTCAGGATGGCTAAACCCCGCCCTCCTGCTGTGCTGCAGTCTCCACCTCCCTTCCCTCCATCACTCTGCGCTGTCATCGCTCCATCCCAAAGTGGCAGCGATTCTTTGGGTCTCAGCTGCTGGAGGAGATGATACCCCAACCACCCGCTGCTCGGGTGAATCTTTCTTGGATAAGGGAAGTAGAGCCGGCCGGCCGGAAGTGACAGACGCCGGCCTGACGCGGAACCTGATCCCCCACTGCCTCTCCACAGAACCCTCACGCTGGGCAGAAAGTGCCGAATAAGTGTAAGCAATCCGGCAAATAACTCAACATCACAGCCGGATCGCGGATTTGATTATTATGGCTCGGTTTAATCCATAACTCCTCCGTTTGTTATCTGCTAGCACTTTCTGATTTGAATTTTACAAGGCACCACTTGCATCTTACCTCAAATGGTTTGAGTTACCATAACCTATTGGGTTTTACAGTACTCAGTTGATTGAGTTTCCATTCACTTGTTTAAAACCTACTTGAGTTTCTTTATTCTGTTGAGCACAAAATATGTTTTAAGGAAAGCTGGAAACCTATAACCATTGACCTCCATAGTATTTGTTTTCCTTATTATGGATGCCATTTGTTTACAGGTTTTCAGCTTTCTTTTAAATATCTTTTGTGTTCATCAGAAGAAACTAATACAGGTTTATAACCTCTTGGGGAGAGTAAATAATGAGTAAATTTACATTTTTGGTTGAGCTATCTCTTTAAGATGGAATAATGAGGGATGTATGATTGACAGGTAAGTGCACGAATTGAATTGCGGCTCAGAGGCGGGGCTTTATTACATGCAGCCATTCAGCTGAGAGTGATGTGTCAGGATAGATAAGTGTGGTCTGATGTTTCTGAAGCTGACAGCGGTGGTGCCTGTTTCCAGCCGGCTGTTCTCGGGTCCTGAATACTACTACAGACAGGAAATGGAGAGAGAGAGAGAGAGAGAGAGAGAGAGAGAGAGAGAGAGAGAGAGACAGTAGCTATCCACCTATTTTTTTCGCGCATTTTGGATATGCACATAATAAAATGGTTGATGGAAACACCAAGATGCGCATACGTTTTGAAAATGTGCATAAGAAACATATAGTAGGATAAACTTTTTATTCGATAAGAAAAGATGCACATAAACTACGATGGAAAAACTTTTACCAAACAAATTCCAGTATGCGCATTAAAAAAGTCATGGGATTTTGTTATAAGAGATCATGTGATGATAACAATGTGTGTGAATGGATAAACCAGCAGGCTGAGCACATTGTAAAACATCTGAAATGTTGTTTTGGTCATTCTGAAACACCGTAACCATTTCAATATTAGTTTTATTACATTATTAATGACCTTCAGAACTGTCCAGAGCATCTGTGCTCTGCGTCTACACCTTCAAACACCACCACAAGTTCATTGCATGTCGTCATTTGTCTTCTGAGGTGCAAGTCATTTATTAAATGAAGAAAAGATTCATGCAGCTTCTTCTACCAAAGTAAATTGTGTTTTTACTGTTGATATTTGGCGCCAGTTAATCAGGAAGTGACGATTTTGTTCTCTTTAACTCATTGGATGGAAACGCTGCTTTATTCGCACGTCTTTTATGCGATATTCCTGTTTTGCGCATAAATTTAATACGCATCTTTGGATGAAAACATAGCTAGTGAGAGACTAATGCATGTGGTGCACTGTAAACATGGCCTTTTTGTCTTGTTCTGAAAATTTCTAAACATTAATATGTGGTTAATTTCCTTGAAAAGCTAAGCTGCACAGAATATTACAACTTGTTTTTAGAGAATATATCTTGTTTTACATATAAATTGAAGTAAATTAGCAAGACTTGTGCTTAATGTATGCAGATTTATGCATTGTTTTGTTTCGACTGTACAGTAGTTCTACAACAATTAAGGTTTATATATATATAAAGTGATGTATCATCTTAGGTGGAGAAAATAAGGCATACTACAGTATCAAAGGGTCTGTTGAGACATTTTATAAGGTCTGGCAACCTTTTTTAACTCTTGTGATGGAAATGGACGCACACAACATGACAATATGAAAAAAAAAGTGTCATTTTTGCATGTCATGTTTTCATCTTTTATTTTCTCTATGGACATTTGATTATATATTGTTCCTTTATCTGGTGTTCAGGGAAAGGGGTGTTTTGTTTTTGTATTTTGTTTGCTCTGTATAACGTCAAAAACAAATAAAAAAAACTTATAAAAATATATATAGTTTTTTAGTCTATCCTTGTTATTATACATCTAACACACTTTTCCAAGTTGCAGTTTATTCTAAAGTTGTATTTAAATGAATGCAAATAGACTGTAATCAAAACTATTGGAAAACAAAAAGGTTTATGCTTAATGTAAGACACAATGCTGTAAGACATTACTTGTGACAAATTTGAGGGATTTTCTTTATTATGCTGAAAACAGTTATTTAGCCAAATTGCCATGCTTTGCTTCTTATGCAATGGAAGTGGATGATAACCAGACAAAATAAAAGAGCAAATATGATCACTTAAAAGGACAGTTCATCTAAAAATGAAAATTAAACATAAAATGAATACTAACAGTGTTGTTACTTCAGACTTTTAATGATCTTTTTGCTTTAAGTTGCTTTAAATTAGCTATTTAGCCAAATTATCAAGCTACTTTTTGTCTATAAAATTGAAATTGAATGATGACCCAAGCTGACAATGGTCAAAAAAAGGCCAAAATATTTCTTAAAATTAATAAGTAGCACTTTCAAATAAAATTAGCTTGCGTCTTTTGCAAATAAAAGGGTTTAGTCTTTAGTATATGTCTTTAAAATATACAGCATTGTAATTTTTTGGGGCATTGTGAAAGATGTGTTTAGGTGCAGGCCTGTGTGATGGATCGTGTGTGTGTGTGTCTTTGACACCAGTGAGCATCTCTGTCTTCCTAATGTATTCACCCACCTTGTTCCCTGACAGCTGGCATCCTGGTGCCCGCCACAACTCGCCTCACGCTTCCTCTTCTCGCTCTCTGCCTTTCACTCTTTCACTTTTTTCCCCCCACATGTTTGTCCAGCCCAACATAAACCATCAGAAGAGCTTATGAACTGGAAATAAACTTGTGCCCTACTGTGACCCCTTCTCTATGGTCTGGGACCAGAACCCCACACACTCACACACATCATGCCCCGCCACACCAAAGTCCCCGATCCGCACAGGGCCACGGGGGGTCAATGGATTTGCCAGGACACTGTGGCAACTCTTGACAGGCTCAAATGTCAGAGAATTGGCCGGCCATGACAGCACTGTCAGAGTCAAACGTCCCCCCTTTACAGGATGGGTTACTGCTGGAGATAAAGGAGGGACAGGGGGATGCGGGGGTCCTGGAGCCGTTAGCATTCAGTTCGGTCCGGTTGTGTCAGGGGTGCATAGACACACTGTCACTTTATGTCTAATTGGGGCGGTCAAAGCCCTAGAGGCACGAAGGGTTACGCTTGCCCTGCTTTTGCTGCCCATGTTGCACTCGTCATTCTCTGTCTTTCAAATTATGGCTGCCCTCCTGCAATTTTAATTAAGCTTAAGCTTGTTTAAAAGGACATTAAAAAAATCACCCACAATTAATACTCAAAAACTTGTCAAAATTATTAGTTTATTTATTTGTTTATTGTTTATTTATTTGTATATGGTTTTATTTATTTATTTATTTATTTATTTATTCATTCATTCATTCATTCATTATTAGTGTTTATTTATTTATTTACTGTTATTTATTTATTCATTATTAGCGTTTATTTATTGATTTGCTGTTATTTATTTTTTTATTTATTTATTTATTTATTTATTATTAGTGTTTATTTATTTATTTATTTATTTATTTATTATTAGTGTTTATTTATTTATTTATTATTAGTGTTTATTTATTTATTTATTTATTCATTCATTCATTATTTGTGTTTATTTATTTATTTACTGTTATTTATTCATTCATTTATTTATTTATTATTAGTGTTTATTTATTTATTTATTTATTTATTTATTTATTTATTTATTTTTCTTTTTTAGTTATTTCCAAAATAATGTTTAACAGAACAAGGCATTTTCAAAGTATTTTCTATGATATTTTTTTCTTCTGGATAAAGTCTTATTTGTTTTATTTTGGCTTTGCTTCGTATACTATGAAAGTGGATGGTGACCAGACAAAAAAAAAAGCAGCAAAGTGTTGTTACTTCAGACTTTTGATGATCTTTTTGCTCTAAGTCATGTTAAAATTTGTTATTTAGCCAAAGTCCCAAGCTACTCTTTGTCCATACAATGAAATTGGATGGTGTCCAAAGCTGACAATGTACAAAAAAAGCCCAATATATTTCTTAAAAATAATAAGTAGTCCATTTTGGTGTAAACTTTAAAGCCATTTGATAGCATTGCATTTGACAAAGTTCAAAGTTCTCTGTACATCTTCCCCATTTCAATATAAACTGACTGTAAACATTACCATAATATTTGACGTTTTTTATTAATTATTCAAAATATTGTGACCAAATAAAATTGACTCTAAAGTAACATTATGTTTTCATTGATGACATTATGTGAACTTATTGATATGTTTCTTATTATTATCAGTTTTGAAAATGGTTAATACAATTACTGTTTGATCAAGCTATTTAAAATGAGCTGAAACAACACAATTCTTGAATTTTTTGGGGGACAACTTAAATGTTTTATGTTCAATCCACTTAAATTTGTAAAAATTAATGAGCTAACTTAATACCTTCATGTTGTCCTATTACAAATACATTTTTTACAGTGTAATTAGTGCAAATCATGACACTTTTAAAAAAAGAAATTTTGTAGAAAGTTTAAAAAAGCATTTATTTATTTATATATATATATATATATATATATATATATATATATATATATATATATATATATATATATATATATATATATATATATATATATATATATACACACACACACACACACTAAAACATATATTTTTCCACTTTTAGTCAGTTTAATGTGTCCTTGCTGAATAAAAAAAAAGATACATTTCTGACCCCAAATGTTAGTGTACATCAGGGGTCAGGGGAATGAACTGAACAAAAGAGAGATGGAGTTTACACAGTGACGAAACAGAGATGAAGAGCGTCAGATCTATGGAATGATCGAATATTTATGTGCTGCTTGCGTCAGTGATGTGCGGATGATTGCATTGATTTATCCAGGGGTCGCTCAGGGGTCAGTTCCCTTCAGAAAGGACGGATAATAAAGGTCATATTAGCTTAACTCTCATTACATATGAACACACACATTTGAAACTCTAATGACTACAAAAAAAAAAAAAATCAGAAATTTATTTCAATGTGTTTTGCAGTGTGACCTACTGTGTGTTTATGTCAAATTTGAGCCTGTGCATGTTTGGTTTACATCTGTGTTTTTGATACGGTGTGTATTTTCACATTAGCACTTCCATTACGTTACATTTGTATGCATGTCCATGGCTGTGCAGTGTGTGTGTGTTTGGTGAACAGTGTCAAATGGGTTTGTTTGGCTGCTTGAACTAAAGAAGCTTATTCTGATTGGCTACGTAGCCAGAACTAATACCTGCATATTTATTTTGCCTCTACTTAAGCAAATGCTTCCCAACCTGCCAAAAGACACACACGCATGCACACACGTACACACTTGTTCCTATATTATGGTGGGGACTCTCATAGACCTAATGATGGTTCATTTATGCAAACCTGTATTTTTACAAACTGCATTTTTAACCTGCATAATTACCTTTTTAAAATACATCATTCTGTGTGATTTATGAGCTTATTTTCTTATGGGGACCTCAATTGTTTACCAACAGGGACCTCAAACCCTAACCCTAACATGACTTGTGTTACACAAGTCCCTATGAGTCTGTGTGCATTCTGGTTTAAGTCCCCATTGCGATGTAAAAACATGTACACAAACAAACACACACACTTAACAATTGGTTATTCATATGAATGTTTTGTCATATTCATTTTATTTGATTATGTTGGTTAGGTTTAAGCTAAAATATATATTGTTGTTAGGTGTATAATAAATGAATATATATATATATATATATATATATATATATATATATATATATATATATATATATATATATATATATATATATATATATATATATATATATATATATATATATTATAGTACCTATTGAGCATTGTGTCAACACCACAGCCTACCTGGGTATTGTTGCTGACCATGTCCGTGCCTTTATGACCACAGTGTACCCATCATACCTGTCAACCCTCCCGTTTTTCCCGGGATTCTCCTGTATTTTACAGTTATATCCCGCTATCATCCTGTAAAGATATTTTCCTGTTTTTCTCCCATATTTTTAATTTTTCTATGCACGGTGGCAATAAAGAGCCGATCCTGCCTATACGCAACCCATACCGCCAAACCACCAGGGGACACCCCTTGCTCTTAAATGTGAATCTGCTCTTTGCTTTCGTTTTATTTAGGCATGGAAACACTTTGAATTAAATATAAAAACGGAGGAATTCCCTTCCTTTCCATTACGCCCCATTCACACGGGTCAGCGTCAACGCTTCCCATTCACTTTGAATGGGTGACGTCAGGCGTTGCCGAACTGCATTGTAGATCCGTCGGCGCCACTTCAGTGGTGTTGCTCGCTGCAGAAGTTGGGACTTTCTGAACTTTTTAAGCGCCAACAGAGGCGTCAGCCAGTCAGATCGCTGTATGCAAGTACCCCAGCTCAGACAGTTACCGATTGCGGGCTAATTTCATTGGCTGACGCTGCTATGATGATCGTGTCAGGCCCAACTTCAGACACGCCCTCAGTCAAGCATTGATGCTGAAGCCCCGTGTGAATCGGGCATTACAGGCGCCATTGCCCCTACTATTCAATCCTCAAAACAGTAATATAGCATTGCATGACTATCAGCTATCGCGCTCCATAGTGATAAACAGACAGGGGGCATATCCCTTATTTTCACATCTCAATGTTGACAGGTATGGATCTTCTGATGGCTACTTCCAGCAAGATAACGCACCATGTCATAAAGCGAGAATCATCTCAGATTGGTTTCTTTAACATGACATTTACTCAAATGGCCTCCACAGTCACCAGAACTCAATCCAATAGAGCACCTTTGGGATGTGGTGGAATGAGAGATTCGCATCATGGATGTGCAGCCGACAAATCTGCAGCAACTGCAAAATGCTATCATGTCAATATGGACCAAAATCTCTGAGGAATATTTCCAGTACCTTGTTGAATCTATGCCACGAAGGATTAAGGCTGTTCTGAAGGCAAAAGGAGATCCAACCCGGTACTAGTAAGGTGTACCTAATAAAGTGGCCGGTGAGTGTGTGCATGTATATATATGAGCAATATCACACGAGTAGCAGTGCAATATGGCTGTATATCGGCACTGGTGGGATATTTCAATCAATAAATATTTTTGGGTGGAAAAAATAGTCACACTCAAGACCTTCAGGACTAAAAATGCCCCCGCTGAAACCCATTGAAACTGCAATATTCCATCCAAGTGCCTTTTAAAATGTTCTTGCTTACATTATATTTTTATAAAATGTAAATTTAGTATTAATTTGTGGGTTTGTTGGTTGCACTTTGAAACTTGCACCCCAAAAATAAATGTGTAAATTGCCAAAATGCATAAAAAGTGTTTGGTTTTTTAGTTGAAAATAGTGCCACTTAGTGTGCTATTTCAGATAGAGTCTTTATTTTTATTAGTGGTATTGCTCTGTACCTGAAATACATCTGAACCATTATGTGCAGATACGTCGACTGAAGTCTCATTATTGCGTTGCGCCGTGTAGAAACACTTCCGTATCTCCTTGCAGGCTGTCACATCACTCTCTCTCCGTTCTTATTACCACTCCATCACTGAAGTTTGTTTTATTAGGCCCCAGAGGTGGCTGCCAGGCAACTCTGTATGTGTGTGTGTGTGTGAGCGCTTGTGTCGAGTGCTGTGCCGGTTCCCTAAAGTGGCATCTTTCTTCCTTCTGACCTACATACTTTTACAGCAATATTCAGTTGAGTTCATTTGCTTGATGTGTGCTGTGAGTTTAAAGGCTCAAGCGCACACTCGCGCACACTGTCCCAAAACAAATCTTGTTTGATTAGGCTCTGGGGAAGCCAGATATCGCTTGTACAGCAGTTGAATAGACAGTGACTTGAACAGGTGGCGTTAATCGCTGTAGCTCTTGTTGTGAGCATAAACAGCAGTAGATTTAAAGTGCTGGTTCATTCAAATGATTTCATCACATTCACCATCTAGCAAAACCTGTAAAATAGGTTAAAAGGCATGGATTTAAAGGCATAGTTCACCCCAAAATTAAAATCCAGTCATCATTTTCTCACCCCTGACTTGTTCTGTAGCACACAAAAGAAGATATTTAGAATAATGTTGGAAAACCATTGACTTTCATAGTATATTTTTTCTTAATATGGATATCAATGTATACCTTCATGTCATTCTTTCACTTGACAATATGACTGATCTCATAATGACACAGCAGAAGACCTGCTCTTTTCTAACCAATGGGGACTGGGACAACAGGTGACCTTAAAAAAAGTCTAAAATAGTTAATTTTCAAGCATTTTCATTAGCTTTTGAATAGGAACAAATCATGACAAATCAGTCTAATTTGCAGAAATGTTCTAACTCACAAATTGTGTTCTCATTACCAGTTATCCATGGTTCACCCCCCAAAAAAACGACCTAAAATGAGCTAATATATTCTCTCTCGTGTTATTTTAACACTTCATGGCCTTTTTTTGTCTGTTAAACAACAACAAAAAAGAAGATATTTTGAAGAATGCTGATTGCTGGCACCCATCAACTTCTATACTATAAAAAAAATGACTATGGAAGTCAATGGGTGCCAGAAACCAGCTTTTTTTTCTTCAAAATATCTTCTTTTGTGTTCAACAGACGGAAGAAACTCAAGCTTTGAGTAAGCAAATGTTATGTGAGTAAATAATGACAGATTTTAATTTGTGAGTGAACTGTCCCTTTAAATGAATTCCACAATTCGGTATTTGTATGGATCTTTTGGTTTTTGAATTCACAACTCTAAAATCTATTTTATCATATGTAATGTAATTTGCAGAAATGTTCTAACTCACAAATTGTGTTCTCATTACCAGTTATCCATGGTTCACCCCCCAAAAAAACGACCTAAAATGAGCTAATATATTCTCTCTCGTGTTATATTAACACTTTATGGCCTTTTTTTGTCTGTTAAACAACAACAAAAAAGAAGATATTTTGAAGAATGCTGATTGCTGGCACCCATCAACTTCTATACTATAAAAAAATGACTATGGAAGTCAATGGGTGCCAGAAACCAGCTTTTTTTTTTCTTCAAAATATCTTCTTTTGTGTTCAACAGACGGAAGAAACTCAAGCTTTGAGTAAGCAAATTTTATATGAGTAAATGATGACAGAATTTTAATTTGTAAGTGAACTGTCCCTTTAAATGAATTCAACGATATTGTATTTGTATGGATCCTTTGGTTTTTGACGTCACAACTCCTTTAAAATATATTTCGTCGTATCAAAATTTGTGTTAGGCAGAGCTGCTTTTAATGGAACGGTTTCAGGTCACACTTTACCATAAGGTTTCATCAGTTAATGTATTTACTAACATGAACTCATTTTGAACAATACTTGTACAGCATTTATTAATCATAGTTTTACATTTACTAATGCCTTATTAAAATCCAAATTCATGCTTGGTAATATTAATTAATGCACCTTGAGTTAACATGAACTAACAAGGAACAACTGTATTTTTTATTAACTAACGTAACCGGTTACACTTTAGTTTAGGTCACAGTTCACGGTATCAACAAACCATTAACTAACATTACTAGCTTAACAAATGAGCTTTTTACTAATAGTTATAAGGTAGAAGTTGGGTTAAGGTTTTGGGTAGGATTAGAGATGAAGAATACATTCATACTTTATAACTACTAATGAACAGTTAATATCTTAATAGGCAGGTAATAAGCCAGTAGTTAATAGCATAAATTGTGACCTAAAGTAACCTAACAGGAACAAATACTGTAGTAAATGTATTGTTCAATGTTTGTTCATGTTAGTAAATGCATTAACTTCTATAACTAGTACAACCTTATTGTAAAGTGTTACCATGTTTCATTTGTCAATTGTTCCAAAATGGAGTCAAAATGAGCCCGGATGCCTGTAGAATTGTCTAATTTTGAGTGTACTGTCCCTTTAAAAGAAGATATATGACAGCTTTATCCAGCGCTGGCCCCTCAGCATACGTGAGTTCTCCAGCAGTGAGCTTTGTCTGTTCATTGTCTCTCTTCTCGTCTGGCATCAGGTGGATAGACCTCGTCTGCGTCTGAGGAGTTTGTCTCCAGCTGTGTGTGTGTGTGTGCGCGTGTGTGTTATTTGAATAGTGTATAACAGCAATTTGAACCGGCCTGCATTGTGAAGGCAATCACACACAGGACCGCCTGTCTCCATCTCTATTCTCGCTCCTCATCGTCTGAGACGGATCCTCAGTGCAGCAGTTTTGTGTGATTGCCGTCTGGTTGTGTGTGTGTGTTATCTGAGTCCTTTAATATACAAACTGCTACACTCGAGCGCTCATGGTCTGCTTTAAATCCCTGTGTTTGCTATGGACTGTTTTTATATGTGTGTGTGTGGGTCGCTGGAGGGCTTAGAGATGACTCTGAGTGTGTATGTCACTCAGCTCCGCTCTTTAAAACACAGGGCCATTTCCTTCTGCTCAACAAAGCTTCCTCACAAACACACACACGCACATACAGACGGACTCCTAAAAGTGAGGCTGATTACAAAATGAATGCTTTCATCACCAGACTGCGAGCCATTGAAAATAGTTTTTCCTCCAGCTCTTCAAACGCACTAAATTCTCCACCAGTCTTGCTGTTGTTATCTGTGCATCTTTATGGAATATACCCACTGGAGCTACAAAGCTAATTCCTAGGAAGCTGATGGACAGAATGTGTACACATACAGGTTTTGTTAGCATCGAAAGAGTAAATCAAATAATTATGGGGCTATTAGTATTTTGATTAGATTGTTTTTTAGAGGTAGATCTAAGTCAAACTTTTAAAGATGACGTATAATGCTTTGCTTATGCATTTACCAAATCTAATGTTGACATATTTATGAATATGCAGTACAGCCTGAAATTATCATTGGATACTTATGAAACAATACATGAAATATAATCATTGATTCATTCGTTTTCCTTTGGCTTAATCCCTTTTTGCCCTTCCAGCTGCAACCCAGTTCTGGGAAACATCCATTCACATTCACACATACACTCTGGCCAATTTAGTTTGTTCAATTCACCTATAGCGCATGTCTTTGGACTGTGGGGGAAACCGGAGCACCCGGAAGAAACCAACACAAACACGGGGAGAACATGCAAACTCCACACAGAAATGCCTACTGACCCAGCCGAGGCTCGAACCAGTGACCTTCTTGCTGTGAGGCAACAGTGCTAACCACTGAGCCACTGTGTCTCATATTTTTCAATATACAGTATGTTAAATCATTTAGCATATTGATCATTCATACAGAAGGAAAAGGTACAGATATATCCAATAATCCCTTTAAATCTCCAATGTCGACTTGGTAACATCAGTGCTCGTTTCCCAAAATCACCTTGATTCTTTTCTCTTTGTTCATAATGTCCCTTGCGTCTCACTAAGCCTTTGTTTCTGTATCTCGTCCCGGTGCCGTTAACAGGCTAACCGCCTGTGTTTATCCTTTCGAAATGATCGGATTTAAATTGTAGGAGTGACATCGGGGAGGCCGAAAAAAGGAATAACAAACATAAGAAGAGTGCGAAGTGGGGGGAGTATTGAAGTGATGTTAGTAGAGCGTCCCTCAGGACGATAAATCCCTTTCTCCCAAATCCCATTGTTAAGAAAGCATGAAACCGGATTCCTGTAACAAGGCCTCTGATCTGAGGAGGCACGGCCCAAAGGACTCAATTAGAGGTACAACAGGCCTGATCTTTCTACCTTTTCTTTTCTTCTCTGCGTTCGCTCTCTTCGCTCCTGTCTCAACCTGCTGTGCCGTAGCGCCACAGCTGGGGTCTGGACAGCAGAGCATGCTCTCGCAAACACAATGACCAATAAATGGCACTGGGAGTCGGTTAACCTTAGCCATTGACTGACTGGCAAATGATGGAGGCCCAGTGGTGGACTACACAAGTAAGTTTACAAAGCAAACATGAGTCACAACACAACAAAATCAAACCCAAACACAACAAAATAAAGCCAAAACATGATGGATTTTATAGGGGATGTACTGTAGAATGAAAATCTGGATATACCTAGGCATAGCTGAATAATAAAAGTCCTCATTCTCATGTAAATCCAGTGAGTGTAAAGTCCCAGTGAAAAACAGAACAAAAAACAATGACGATCAACATCATTGGTAATATGCACACCTCGGGTAGTGTTTCATTGGTCACAACATTTCCTAATGAGATTACAACAATGATCATTTTCAGGACTGATAATGCAGGACTCCTGTTTTGTAACAGGCTTTAAAGAAGAGTAAGCAGTTTTGTGGAGAAGGCATATATGGATCATATGGACTTAGGGTGTGTGGATTATAAATGTATTAAATGTCATCCTGAACAGACATAAGGTCTGTATAAATGTATATTGTGTTGTCTTTAATGTGTATATTGTGAAATTTGCTGCACATGTTTGTATGAGGCAACAAACAAAAATGTAAACTGCAGATTATGTAGCGTTTATGCATTGTGTCATATCTCGCAAATCATACTGTGAATTTTGTGGAGAGAAAGGATGCCAATAAACATAAAAATTAGGGATGCTTTGATCAGGATTTTTGCAGCCGATACGAGTACTGATTCCTTGTCATGATAATAGGCAGGTACTGAGTACCAATTCTGATGCTTTGAGCTTTATATAACTTTGCCATTGCATAAAGCACATTTTCCCTCACACCCCACGCATAATTTACCTCCTCACATGTTGTAGCTGCTGATGTGTAATATATGGGTGCACATGTGGGTCTTCCTCTGCTTAAAAACAAACAGTTGTGATCAGTTCATGAGATCGGCCAGATTAGTGAGTACCGATTGAGTCATGAAATGTGATTATTGGCCGATACCGGTGTCTGGCTGATCGATCGGAGCATTCCCTAAAGTAAAAATAATCTGTTTATAAACAGGTTGTTATTAATTCCTGACTGTGGTTGTGTCAAGCAATGACGTGAGCTGCTGAAGAGTCAGATCAGAGCTTATTAATATTCATGACCCTTCCAAATATGGTCAAAACCAAGCATATCATATTAGAGCCAATTCCCAAGCCTGGAAATGAACCTGTTTCTGCAGAATTGTTGCGCTTTCCTTCTATTTAGATATCAGAGAACAATTTAACATTGTTTCAATGCATTCTGTGGCACCTTTATGAAGCAAATATAAGTTTTCAACACAGCAGGATTGCTACTATACAACATAATCAAGCCACAACACAATGGAAATGCTCCTGATAAATTTGGGGAAGTTGGTCGTCAGAAAAATTGGCAATTTCTTGCATACTATGCAATGGACAAATATGGTTGTGTTATAAATTACTTCCCAGCACCACAATTAAGCATACGTTTTGGAATGTAGTATTTACTTACATTGACATTTTTTAATGTGCAAAGCATTCAGACTGCCCACAAAAAAACAAAAAAATTGAAAAATTGTAAATGAACTTGCCTGTTTTTCGCAGACCAACTGCCCCCAAGTGATCAGGAGTATTTCAGGCATGTTGTCGCTTGATTTCATTGTGTTGTGAACTTATTTGTGGCTTGATTTCATTGTGTTGTGAATTTATTTTAAGTTGTGTTGTAGTTTTATTTTATTTTATTTTATTTTTGCACTACTGGGCGACCATTGTAAATAGTGTGTTTGTATATGTGCACTGTATTGCTAGGCTTTTATCAGTTACTTTATTTATTTCCTCTTGTCTAAAATTCAATACACGTCCATAGACCTTCATGTTAAAACCTGTGATCTCAAATAAATAAATGCGCAAATATATGTGATATAACAAGCAGCTTTTGAAGTTAAATTTAAAATAAAGCACTTCATTTACCCTGAAGTCATGATTTGATGAAATTATCATCCATCTCTGACTATGGTTCCACCCTGCATGTGTGCCTGGGGGACAATCATTTGTGTGACGCATTGGCAGGAAATGTGGCTCTGATTCGACTGAATCTACAGTGTCAGATGTTTAATCTCATATATTACGTATTAATATTCATGTGAACAGCATGCAAGAGCTCGTAATTTCAATTTGCTTGGAAAATGACTGTTAAAACTGATTTGGACTAGTGGAGAGTTCAAGGTTAACAGGGAGTAACCTTGAATTTATTGGTTTTAAATTGCAAAATTAAATGTCAACGTTTGTTTCTGATGTTATTAGTTTGGGATTTGTAGAGCTGCAGCTGTTTGTGAAGGATTTACATTTTGTACATTCACATATTGGAGATAATATTGCTAAAATGAGAACAACAACAACTAAATGCTCATTATTAAGATGAGGGTTATTATTATTATAATATTCATATTATTTGTAAAACTGTAAGCTATGACATCGTCTTTCTTTTTACTACAAAGACGCTGCTTTTGCGCGTAAGTAACAAAGTAAACAATGTAAACAATAGGTCTCCGGAAGAAATGATGACATTAACAAATGAATAACCATCCATAATTCAACACTATTGTGTTGGTGGACTAAATGGGATGTTGTTCTGAGGACTCTTACCTTTCAAAATAAACCGTGATGTACAGCAATGAATGCGTGTGTACTTGTTTTTCCGATGATATGTACTCCATATCTGATAAGCGTTTCCTGTACAACTTACACAAATTTAGCAAATACATTCTTTATAAGCTTCCCATTGAAAACAAATAGCTAAAATGACTGCTTGAGGGTTGTAGCTTTAGACTGATGTAGAGTTTGTCAACATTGCTCGTGCTCTTTTTGTAGTAGTCTATTGGTAAACACTGACATGTGCAAAAACAGCGCCCCAGTGCGTCCACGTCCTAAGAGGTGTTTAAATAAAAAAAAAATCTGTATTTTATTCAAAGTTTATGACCAATATTTATTGGTGGTTTTTGTTTATTTAAATTGAAGCGCTAACATAAAAATAAAAGTAAATGACAAACTAATAAATCAAATTTTATTTAAAATATACAGCAACATTTTTAAAAATTAATAAATAAGTGTGTAAATTTAATATTAGATATTCTAATATTATATACAATGAAATAAATGTAATAAAATTAATTAAATACAAAAATATGTAATTTAAAATATTAACTAAATTTTAAAAGTATATTTGAAGTGATTAATAGTTTATTGCTAATTGTTTTTAATAGCTTCCTATTAAAAAAAACATGTAAAATTATTTAAGGAAATTATTATTTTTTGCATTTATTTTAGAATTATCAGCATCAAGATACATCAACATTAAATAAGTTTGTGCTTAAAAAAAATAACAAATATCTGCCAGAGGAGTCAGGAAAAAAAATTAAGGGTTTTTATTTACTGCCTAAACTTCTAAATATTTCTTTCTTAAATGTGCCATATACTGCACTGGCTTAAATTGTTCTCTAATATCTACATAGTACATTTATGGCTTTGGTAAATAAAAAAAAGTCTTTTTTTAAGTTTTAGAAACTAATTTATTACTCCATAAAATAGAACCAGAGGGTCCATGATTGACCATATATGGTTCGTGTCGTGAATATTAATGAGCTCTGCTCTGATGTGCCGCTCTTAGACACGCACGCACGCACACAAACACACACACACACATAATGTACGCTGAACACAGACAAATATAAAGCCAATCAGAGTAACTTTAATCTATTTTGCTCACCAGATCTGTTGTGGATAAAGTCTAAATTATATCTAAGCTTGACAAAAGAGAGGGATAGAGATGTATCGCATTGTATTTTGAAGATATAGTCAAAGAACACACAACCAGGGATTAATATCAACTTCTGCATAAACATATGACAGTTGAGCGGAGTGATTTGACACGTTTGTTAAAACATGCGCATCAAATTTTACAATAAACACCATAAACTAACAAAAGATGTAAATAAACACACCTTATGCCTCTTCGGAGTGGAGATGAATAAACGTGTAATCTGTATTTTGCATCCTGAGGCGAGTTTGAATATGCCTCGTGCTGTTGTTCCCCAGTAATGCACAGTAAACAATTTGGGGCTCGCGTTTTCAAAATAAAAGTCCCATATGCATAGTAAGTGAAATATATGCATAAAAAATGAAGTCAGCTGCTCGTCAGGTCTGGATGAATGACCTAAAGTAGGCATACATGCAAATGTGTAGGACATGGTCTGTGAGTGTTGTCACAGTTTCTTTTATTTTCTGATTTTCTGGATTTTACACTTGTAGGATTTACATGAGAAGGAGGAAACAATGGTGTCTGAGGCTCGCAGTCTGCCCTTTTCCATATACCGTTCTTGTATTATTATACTATGCCTTGGTATACCCAGATTTTCATTATAGGGCACCTTTGAGATTTCTGACTTAAGTCTCAAGTGAATTTATCTTGATTTAAGAACATTTTAATACTAGTGCAAGAACATTTGACAAAATACTGAGTAATATATATTAGATTTTATTTATTTTATTTTCCACTGAAAATATGTTTACATACATATTGATGTTTCAAGGCTGTGATTTTGAATCAATCTAGTCTATAATGATTCCAATTAGCTTAATGTGCTAGCAACAGAAGTCAATGAGAAGTTGTCATATCTATAGCTAAGTAAATGTGTGTTTATGTTATGATCTGAAAAGCGACCTCAAGCTGCCAATTGTCCTCGACCAGCAAAAGTCAATTAGGGCCTCATTAAAGAAAGGAATTAGTAGTTATAGATTTGATAGGAGAGGTATGTGTGTAGCGTTAGCAATCTAGCGGCAGGGAGGGCCATCACTTGCTCCTGGGGGAAATGAGAGGATGTCTACAACAGACCAGCAGTTAATGGATTCTGTTTAGTCTTGATAATGTCTGATAATTAGTTAATCAAAGGCAGCGCCTACCCACGCGTGTTAGCTTCCTTTACATTAGCAGCTTTGTGCGAAAAAACAGGTCAGCGAGCGACTGTTCGTGACAGACAATAGAAAGCGGTTCTTTATTCCCGTTTGGAGCGGTTTCCGAATGAATTGCTTTCAATTTCTGTTAATTATGCGCAAAAGGCTCTTTGTTTGTGTTACTCTGGATCGTTTTCATCAATTCGGTTTAATGCGGATCAGTTGCAGGCGACGGCATTTTAAAGTTTGATCCAAGTTTCCTCATGTGTTTACAAGCCGTTTGACCACACTGACATTTATGGCTGAACGGCCAATGAAAAAACACAGTGGGCATTGACAAACTGTCCGCTAGTCCCTGGATCCCGCCACTGTTCCATGAGTAATATGCTGTTTTCTCTGCAATCAATTAGCAAGCCTTCATTAGCGGGGCCATCCGTTATGTCAACCTGACAGGGAGAGGACAGACTGTGTGTCCAGGACGGGACTGTTGATTATGGCTTGTGATAAAACACACTTGGCTTTGGTGCTCTGTATGATTATCGTGTTTTAGTTCCACACAGATGATTGTGGGTTTGTTTGTAAATCCCAGAGTACACTTTATGTTTTGTATCCTATGTCCATAGTCAAGCATACAAGCTTTCAAAGTATAGAGTACATTAGTGCATTTCCAGGTTTTCAGTAGCGCTGGTCAGGGTTCCCAGGTTTTAAACTAGCCCATTAATGTCAAGACACATAATATGTCACTGGCAAAATTTGACATCACTGTATGCATTATATATGGGTTCTTCTTTGAAAATAAATGTATATAATTAATTATAAAGATTCTATTATAATAAAAAAAGTTAAACTGACAGCACTGCTGGCATAGTGTTGCTTATGTGACTGCCATGTGTCGTCCAGTAAAATCAACTTCAGCAGAAGTAAACCTCAAACCTGCGAAATTAGTATTAAAGTAAAGATTTCAAAATCTAAAATAAACATTCAAAATATTAATTTAATTGTAAATCATCAGACTTTTGTAGTTTTGTAGTTGTGTATTATTTAGAAACAATCCTCAAGAATCCTGCCAATCATCCGTTTCATTATCCTAGTACAATTTGGTAGAGTAGATTATTTAAATGCAACCATATATATATATATATATATATATATATATATATATATATATATATATATATATATATATATATATATATATATATATATATATATATATATAATGCAATATGTTAAATCTTTATCCTGCAAAAAAAAACTACCATGGCCAAGTTGTTAACAGTTGCCCAATTTGGCCACCGTGGGGTTGATTCTGAAGTAATTTTCAAGTTATTAAATATTTTTTTTCCATTGGAGTTTCAAAAAGTCTTTGTTAAAGTATTCAAATTTTGCACAAAACTTGTTGACTACGAAGTCAGTCACTGTGGATTTAACAGCTTTAATAATCACACCTAATAAAAAAAACGATACCAATATTGGCCCTGGTTTGTCGCGCAACAGTAAAAATATGCATATACAAATATTTGGCAGTCTAACATGACTTACGTTAGTGGGCGGAGCTAAAAAATATTTTGGTGCAATTTTGATTGCCGCCAGTGTCCAGCTGGTCGATTTATTTAATTTTTTTCTTTACTGCATCATGGGTAATGTAGTTTATGAAAATATGAAAAAAATATGAAAAAAATATGAAAAAAATTTGTCAAAAAGACAGATTCAATACTCTGGATTTAACAGCATTAATGATGACACAACCAGATTTTAAAAACAATATTGTCCCTGGTTTGTCGTGCAACAGTAAAAAAAAATATGCATATACAAATATTTGACACTATAACATGACCACGATTATATAGTTAGCTTTGCTTTACATTAGTGGGCGGAGCTAAAATGTATTTGGTGCATTTTGATTGCTGCAGGCAAATGAGACAGACAAAGATTCAATACTCTAAATTTTAAAGCTTTAATGATGATACAACCAGATTTTAAAAACATGATATTGTCACTAGTTTATCACGCAACAGTAAAAATACGCATGTACAAATATTTGACGGTATAATATGACCACGATTACACAATTCACTTTGCTTTACGTTAGTGGGTGAAGATAAAATGTATTTGGTGCATTTTGATTGCAGCAGGTCTCTGATTGGTGGATTGTTTTTTTCTTTACTGCATTATGGGCAGTTTCCCTATATGAAAAAGCTAAGCTTTTTTTTGTCTAAAAAGACAAAGATTCAATACTCTGGATTTAAAAACTTTAATAATGACACAACCAAATTTTAAAAACAATAGCAATATTGTCGATGGTTTTACATGCAACAGTAAAGAATATGCATATACAAAAATATTTGACAGTATAATGTGACCACGATTATAAAATTTGCTTTACGTTAGTGGGCGGCGCAAAAAAACTATTTTGATGTGTTTTGATTGCCACAGTCATGGCTTTGAATCCATCATGGGTAATGCAGTTTCCCTATATGGAGGAAATTAATGTTAACCCGTCCAATTATAGTACTCCATATCCTACCTGATGTTGTCCTTAGTGGTTAGTGTGATTTCACCAGGTAGGACGTGTTCCTGGAACCACATTGCAATCAACCAATCAGATTTAAGGGATACGTATACAGTTTATGTTTAGGCTTACAGTTAAAGTTATGTGCTTCTATATCATTGTTATTCAACTATTAATCCTTTCTGATTTTGGGAAAAAATGTACAGTTAGGTTTAGGGTAGAGATTAAGTATGCCTAAACCTAACCCTAATCTTAATCTGTTCCAGAATCAACATAGATGTTAATCCAGGATTGCATCCTACTTGGCAAATCACACCCACCAATCAACATAGTCTTCCATAATGTGCTACGTATTGCGCCATGCGTTACAATTTGAGTATACTTTGTGTAATTGTAGGTTAACTTCTAAAAATAAATATAAAATATATTAAAAAAATATATATGTTGGATGAATGTGTGTCTGGTCAAACTTTGAAACATTTGCAGATCAAACTGAAAGCTCTATAATTCAACACTCTTCTGCAGGATCTCAGAATTGATGTCCCGAAACGTTCGACCTTCACGTTCTCCGTTTGATGAGTACAGTACGTGCGGAGCAAGCGTCTGTGAGCAACGGTTATGATTAGAGGCCCATGGAGATTAAAAGCGCCACATATTGGATCTCCTCATGATGGATGAGAGGATCAATTAAACAATATGAAATGTGTTCTGCTGGTGACATGCTCATTAGGGACATACTGGAAGAGGGAGGGAGGACTGGAGGATATTTCTCCTCTTTCTCATCATTCTCTCGCTTTTCACGTCACTCCGGTGATTGAGAGAGGATAAATAACAGCACAATCGATGAGGGCACAGATTTATTTACTTGTTTATGGGGGAATTTAGAGCCAGCCGTCACACCATGACAAGTTTCATTAATTTTTGCTTAGCATGGGAACGGTTAAAAATGTATTCCTTCAAAGTCTAAACACCATTTCTCAGCCGGTAAGAGAGAAAGTCTTTAGCTTCTAGCAAATGTGTTTTGCAGTGTGAGAAGGGGGTAATTTGATTCTTATAAATCTATAGAAATGAGAAAATAAGTTAAATTGGGTTTGTAATTCCTGAAGGAAATAAAAGCGTTTTAAAAAAATTGCTTAAACAAGTTAAGAAGTCAGAAATAGTGTTGAAAGTTTTGGGTATACTGCACAGAAAAATAATAATAATAATAATAATAATAATAATATATAATATATATATATATATATATATATATATATATATATATATATATATATATATATATATATAATATATATATATATATATATATTGCTAACCCATTGGCAGATTGTTAGCAAAAATTTACTTAATTTTGACAAAATATTACCGGCCATTTTATTAGGTACACCATACTAGTACCAAGTTGGACCCCCCTTTGCCTTCAGAACTGCCTTAATCCTTCATGGCGTAGAGTCAACAAGGTACTGGAAATATTCCTCAGAGATTTTGGTCCATATTGACATGATAGTATCAAACAGTTGCTGCAGATTTGTCGGCTGCACATCCATGATCCACCACATCCCAAACGTGCTCTATTGGATTGAGATCTGGTGACTGTGGAGACCATTTCAGTACAGTGAACTCATGAGATGATTCGCGCTTTATGACTTTATCCTGCTGGAAGTAGCCATCAGCTTATTCATACAGTTGAAGTCATGATTATTAGCTCCCCTTTGAAGTTTTTTTTCTTTTTTAAATATTTCCCAAATGATGTTTAACAGAGCAAGAAAATTTTCACAGTATGTCTGATAATATTTTTTCTTCTGGAGAAACTCTTATTTGTTTTATTTTGACTAGAATAAAAGCAGTTTTTAATTTTTTTTAAACACCATTTTAAGAACTAAAATATTAGCCCATTTAAGCTATGTTTTTTTTCTGATAGTCTACAGAACAAACCATTGTTATACAATAACTTGCCTAATTACCCTAACCTGCCTAGTAAACTTAATTAACCAAGTTAAGCCTTTAAATGTCACTTTAAGCTGTATAGAAGTGGCTTGAAAAATATCTAGTCAAATATTTTGTATATTGTATATACTGTATATTTACTGTCATCATAGCAAAGATAAAATAAATCAGTTATTTGAGATGAGTTAGTAAAACTATTATATTTAAAAATGTGTTGAAAAAATCCTCTCTCCGTTAAACAGCAATTGGGGAAAACAATAAACAGGGGGGCGAATAATTCAGGGGGGCTAATAATTCTGACTTCAACTGTATATCAGTTAGAAACAGTGTGATGTTGTGAAATATTATGTGTGTTGTTATATATTTCACACATGTATTGTAGCATCCCCCTAAGGTTATGATTTTCTATCCTCATGCCCAAATATGCCTACTTTCATGGTACACGGCAGTATAAAACAAAAATAGCCTGGACGACTTGTGTCATTCATTAATCATCATTAATGTCATTCATCATTAATGTCATTCATTAACACACATTTAAACTAAATAGTACATGTCACAAAGTAAGTGTTAGACCAAATGTAGTATGTGCTATACAGTGTGTGATTTTGAATATATTTCATGTCTTTAAAATAAGTTGTATCTTTATGTTAAGCCATAGAATGTTTAAAAGTGTGAGAGCCATGAGTGTATTCTGGAGAGACAAATGCTGACAGGAATACGACATGATTGAAAATGACAGCGTCCGACTGAATCCCTCCTGTCTTACCGTCCCTTGTGTCAGCGTGTCAGAAATCTCTCTTTCTGCCCTCTAAATATGACACACCTCCCTTTTCCCTCTTCCATACAATTCTTCATTAACCAGTCATTATTTTTTTCTCTGCACTGATTAAAACATCCTAAGCGGAATCAGAAATGTGTACAGTACATGTAAATATCACAAAGCCCGGACAATAACAAACACAATTATGCTAATTGCTATTGTTTGGGTTAGCTCAGATTTACCATGTACAGTTGTGGCTTCAATAGTGTGTGTGGTTTTGTGTAAATGTTTGCGCTCCACTGTTTTCTCTTTGTTCTTTCCTTATCTCCTCACTCATCTCTCGCAATTGCAAAACGCAGGGAAAACCACACATAAAAAACATCTCAGATCTCAAATTCACTCAGTTGTTAATCTCTGAAGTGCTCTCTGTTCTCAGCAGGGTTTCGCAGTGTACTTGAGCCTACACACATAAAAGATGAGGAAGAGTTCATACAGAGTTTTTGCATTTTATTTAGCTATATATATATATATATATATATATTATATATATATATATATATATATATATATATATATATATATATATATATATATATATATATATATATATATACAGTTGAAACCAGAAGTTTACATACACTCTAAAAAAAGGAACATAACCATTTTTAAAAAAATGTCTGATGGTAAATCATACTAAACGTTTACTATTTTAGGTCGGTTAGGATTAACTAAATCATTTACATTTGCTAAATGCTAGAATAATTAATTCATTTTTTTTTTTTTTTTTTTTTTTTTTTAGATTTTTTAAATTAATTTCTAGACAGTCAAACGTTTACATGCATTTCCTTGGTATTTTTTTAGCTTTGCTTTTATACTGTATAACTTTTGTCAAATGTTTTGGGTATTCTTCCACAATTTTCTCATAATAGTTTGCAGGAATTTTGGCCCATTCCTCGTGACAGAATTGGTGTAACTGAGTCAGATTTGTAGGCTGTCTTGCTTCACAAGCTTTTTCAACCCTGCCCACAAATTTTCTATAGGATTGACTTCAGGGCTTTGTGATGGCCACTCCAAAACATTCCCTCTGTTTTCCTTAAAGCACATTTTAACTAATTTGGCAGTATGCTTAGGGTCATGGTCTGTTTGGAAGACCCATTTGTGGCCACGTTTTAAATTCCTGGCTGATGTCTTGAGATGCTGCTTCAGTATTTCTACATAATGTTCTTTCTTCATGATGCCATCTATGCTGTGAAGTGGACCAGTCCCTCCTGCAGCAAAACAGCCCCACAACATGATGCTGCCGCCCTCATACTTCACAGTTGGGATGGTGTTCCTAAGCTTGTAAGCTTTCCCCTTTGTCCTCCAAATGTAACACTGGTCATTATGGCCAAACAGTTCAATCTTAGTTCCATCAGACCACAGGACATGTCTCCAAAAATTATTATTTTTCCCAGTGTAATTTAGCAAATTGTAATCTGGCTTTTTTGTTGATTCTGGCTTGTTGATTTCCCATGTTGTCACACAAGGAAGCAGTGTGTTTGAGGTTTTCCTTAAATACTATTCTACAGTTGTGCCTCCAATTAACTCAAATGTTGTCAATTAGCCAATCGGAAACTTCCAAAACCTTGACACCATCATCTGAGCTTTTTAAGAGGCATAATAATCTTATTGTATGTAAAATTGACTTTCAAGAAGTTATAACAATTTCTCAAGAAATATCTCTCTCATTATTCTCATTAAGCATAACAGAAACAAATTTGATCATCCTAACTTACCTAAAAGAGAAAAAAGTTTAGTCACATTAACATCTGACTTTTTTAAAAATGGTTATGTGCCTTTTTATTCGTAAACTTCTGGTTTCAACTGTATATATACCAAATACCAATATAAATAAAATATGATCATGCATTGATTTTTAATTATTTAATTAGAACAGTAAAGTCAGACTTTGCTTAGACAAAAGTCTTGTTACTTAACAGAGATAATGTGCAGTATAGAATATAAAGTCATGGTGCAGTGGAAAAATAATTAATATTGTGTATGACTCTAATGAGCTTGGACGACTGCATCCATACATCTCTGCAATGACTCAAATATCTTATTAATAAAGTCATCTGGAATGGCAAAGAAAGCGTTCTTGCAGGACTCCCAGAGTTCATCAAGATTCTTTGGATTCATCTTCAATGCCTCCTCCTTCATCTTACCCCAGACATGCTCAATAATGTTCATGTCTGGTGATTGGGCTGGCCAATCCTGGAACACATTGACCGTCTTTGCTTTCAGGAAATTTGATGTGTAGGCTGAAGTATGAGAAGGAGCGCTATCCTGCTGAAGAATTTGCCCTCTCCTGTGGTTTGTAATGTAATGGGCAGCACAAATGTCTTGATACCTCAGACTGTCGATGTTTCCATCCACTCTGCAGATCTCTTGCACGCCCCGAAACGGAATGTAACCCTAAACCATGATTTTTCCTTCACCAAACTTGACTGATTTCTGTCAGAATCTTGGGTCCATGCAATAGGTCTTTTATTTGTGATGATTGCAGTTCAACAGATGAAGTGTTTTATGTTTGATTAATATTTAATACCATGTTTCTACATTTTTAATCAAACATTTGCCCTGAAGTTAAATAAAGTGAAAATATGAGTACGTTTCTGTGAATACAGCATCATTCAAAATGTAGAAATATATAGTCCTTGTGGTCAATATATAAAAACTATTACCTGATTGAATTTACAGAAATGGTACTATATTGAGATATATGTATTGTTATCAGTATATGAGATGACTTTTATTGTAATATGAGATTTATATTTTTCAAACTTCCTAGTCTAGTTGATAAGTTTCTTAACATGCTGTGTTTGTGGTGAAAAGTTGGCCTGTGCGAGCTTTCCATTTGCAGCAGTGAATCATATTTTGTCTTAATCTCCTGTCCGTCTGAGACGCCAAACCTTCTAATGTTACTAACACACAAATCCAAATCCAATCCAACATACAATTAACACAGTGCTCTGCCTATTAACTCCTACATATTAATGAATTAGCATGAAGCCCCGCCTATTAACCCTACATACTCATGAATTAACATGTGCATATTAATGCGTCTCGTATGGGTTGGTTTGCAAGGTGCTAGATGGGCACGTGCTGGTTTTCGGCAGTATTGTCTCATTGTCGGTGTCTGGCACCATCTCTACACCCTTCATGCCAATAGAAACCCCTCCACCCTGAGTGATAGAGTGTGTGTCTATGTGTGAAACTGGAAAGAGGGGGGGACCCCCGTTTACAGATGGACTGCACAGACGGACAGTCGGCATTGTGGGCCAAGCTGGATGACACCTCTTCCGAATGCAGATGCCACCGCAACTGGAAAGCGTGAAGATGAGTCCGATGTGCACAAGGGTGGAAGGACTTTCAGGAGGACATTATGGAGGCATTATGGGGATGTTTATGGAGCAGATGTTAGGGTCTCTGCGTTTGACATCTGGACTTTTACGAGGATGGTGAAGGCCAATGTAATCACAGTGGAGAGGTTGTTTTGAGAGCCCAGATGTTTGTCCGGCAATGTTGCCAGAGGTGTTATTTGCGTGTAAGTGTGTGTCTGCTGTTTCTCTTGCAGTAAATTCACTTTGTTGCATGATGGCTTTTCTCTTGGTCAATCTAAAACATTCAGAGAGAGCAAGTGTACACAATAATACAGCCTTCCTTCAGCTTGAGTTTATCTTGATGGCGAGGTGTTGCTGTTTTGTTTGTTTTCTTGCATGCTTGGTTTCTTTTCTTTTTGGCCAGGCTCAAACATAGTATGTCCACAGAGAATCAGGGCCTTGGTATAATGTGCTTAACAAGCTTTTTCACAGTATAGTGTCACTGTCACTATGTTGGGGTGCTAGGACTCACACTGACCACAAAATGAGCACCCCCTGATGGCTCACTAGCACCTTTTCCTCCCATTCTCTCCTATTAAAGGCACTTTTCCACTGTATTGCAGGATTTTACACTGCAATCTGTACCAAGTACCTGGTACTTTTGAGTACCACCTTGGGTAAGGTTTCAAGCAAGACATACCATTGTCAAAATTTGACGTATACGCACTACTGATCACTGATTGGTTAGAGCAGAGATGCCCAAAGTAGGACCCATGGGCCAAAGTTGGCTCATTGTAATCTTTGATTTGGCCCACTATCCCATCTGAGAGGAGAGTGAGCATGATGGAGAAGGTTGGTGTGAATGACTTTAACACAGAGATCGTCATTTCTAATTTGACATAAAGTTTTTATTGCTGAGCTACAAAAAAAGCTAACTGAAATTAAATGCAAAGGAATCTGATTTTTTCATATGTAAATGCTGTCACTCGACGCATAGAGGACTAGCGGCAGGCAAGGCAAATCAATGCAAAAACTAGTGTAATTCTGTTATAAATGAGATTGTTTTATGTTTACTGTAATAAGTTCAGTATAAAATGTAAAAAAAATACTGTATTAGTTCATGTAAAGCAATGCTTTTTAGTCATTTTTAAACATTATTAAATAAATTAGTATATTAACCATGGTAAATTAGCCCACCTGCTGTATATTTACCTTCGGCCCACTAGTCTCAATCAAGTTTGGTTTTTGGCACTTCATAAGAAAAGGTTTGGGCACCCCTGGGTTAGAGAGAATTGTTACTAGCCGCAGTATTAGATTTGCAAGACAAGACACCAATTTCACTATAGACCTTTTAAATGTGGTCATGTCATTGGCTCATGAACATTTCCTGCTTGTTGTTAAACTATTTCATAACCGTAACAACTGTAACTGTCACAACTGTAAACTGTAACCATTGTTTTTGTTTACATCCCTCAAAATGGTCTATATTTGAAGATGTAGTATGTATAAATGTTACCTAGTGGTTGAACCAGGTATCGGAGAAGGTTTTATTTTCGCACAGCCCCTTCCAATGACACAACACAAACGCAGTTTGACAAATTGGTGTCAACAGGATTGAGCGCACCTGATGATCGAGCCTTACATTGTAATCTTCTCAGCCAATGTTTACATTTGTAATATTTATTATTTGCTTATTAAAAATCACCTCATGTGGATTTTTAGAACACTGAATCTGCATCTCCTTTTGGAGGCTGCTACAGTCCTCCCGAGGTGATGTGAAGTGTTGTCCCAGTGGGCGGAGTTAAACAGATCAAAACAAAGACATTCATTCCGAAACGGAACGCACATTTTCAAAGGAGAATAACTAACTATGGAGTTGCTTTTCAGACAAATGTGATGACTTTTAATAATAATATTTAAATAATTACAAACATATTATGGTATTTTCAGTCAAAAAACATTTTTTTACCACTACAAAAAAAAGAGTAGATGTAGCCGGTAGCTTGCTCTCTGCAACTCTCACATGGTCGCCCGGTCCATGTACCTGAATGGGAGACCACATGGGAAAGCTAGGTTGATGCCAGAAGTGGTGTTAGTGAGGCCAGTAGGGGGCACTCAACCTGCGGTCTGTGTGGGTCCTAACGGCCTCAGTGAGTTCTGTCTTTTGGATGAGATGTTAAACCGAGGTCCTGACTCTCTGTGGTCATTAAAAATCCTAGGATGTCCTTCGAAAAGAGTAGGGGTTTGACCCCGGCATCCTGGCCAAATTTGCCCACTGGCCTTTGTCCATCATGGCCTCCTAACCGTCCCCAATTGGCTTCATCACTTTGTGTCCTCTCCACATCAGCTAGTGTGTGGAGTGCGGTCTGGCGCTACATGGCTGCAGTTGCATTATCCAGGTGGATGCTGCACACTGGTGGTGGATGAGGAGATTCCCCCCAATGTGTAAAGCGCTTTGAGTGTCCAGAAAAGCGCTATATAAATGTAAGAAATTATTATTATTATTATTATTATTATTATTAGATCCAGCAGAGGATAGGATGACCCAGAATGATAAATGATGATGTCACTGCAGTAGCTACTTGCACAACTGTATCAATAATCCCTCCCACTTTAAGCGGCAAATCGAGCTGGACCACAATGTACCACACAGTGGAACAGTAGTTTCTGATGATACCAACCCTACTTAACCTCAGAGGGCAATCAGGTGAGAGCTCTGCAGAGTGATAGATGAATGTTCTTCTAAAAGTCTCTGTCCAGACACTTTCTCAAAAATGCTTTCAGTCTTAAAAATATGACTCATGGGCATATCCAAATCTTTGTCCAATTCCGCCGCTGTACGTTTCACTTGACGGGAACAAGGAGGAAGCAATTATCTGAGGCATGCTATGTATGATTAATGTTTTTCTTTCTCACATTCCTCTTCCCATTTTAAATTGCACATTTTCTCTTTATCTTTCCGTCTGTCCAAGCAACAGTAGTCTATCAGGTGGAAAATTGCATTTCTCCAAGTGTCTTTACACACGGTCTGAATAAACAGAACAAATAAAAGTGATCTAAACCAACCCCGCGGGCATCACTCAGCACGCCGTCATCTACATTCATGCTCCATTTTAGGCCATTATAACATCAAAAAACGCCAGGCAAGATGGTAGATGACTCCTAAATCAAGTTTCTCATGATGGCTGTCATCTTGTTTCCATCCCCCAACTATATCAGCCTCTCTTTTTTTTCCTCCTCATCCCCTCTCATTTCCTCATCATTCACTATCAACGTTTTTTTTCCTCCAATTTGATTTTTATGAAGTGACCGCGACCATGACAGCTGGCAAATCGCTCCTCCATTATTAGATCTCGCAAAACAAGAAGGAGGACTGAAAAGAGCGAGCAATACGGACATAGAAATTAAATAAAAGCAAGCACTCTCTTCCTGGTCACAGCTCAGCAGTTTCTGATTAAATTGTAAATACGTAAAGGCTATGATGTGGTCGCCTGGTTTAGTAAGTTGGCAAATGAAACTTATCTTGGGTTCGAGGTCGCCCCAAATGTTTCATTTTTTTTTCAGCCGTAGGCAAAGAGGAAGGCTATTTTCCATCTATCTGTATAACAGTGCCACTGTCAAGCCCCGTTGAACATGATGAGAAAAAGAGAGTAGATATGAAGCCGCATGTGGTCTTTGAAGCAGATCGGAGTATCTGTGTATTTACTAAGAGACCCATAACCATTATGGCACAAACCCCCCTTTCAGCCCACCCTGCTGCTTCCACACAACAGCTCCACAGCCCGTAGATGAGATGAACTCTGTTCTCCTCTTACCACCCCCTAAAAAAACCTTCAGAAGCATAGGGACCCACTCTCCCTCATTAAAAAAACAACAGCCATTAATACTGGATGAGAAGCACTAAGGAAGAGGGGCAATTTTCTTTTTTTGAGGAAAGGGCGTTGCGCTCTACCACCGAGCATGCGCGCCTTTCTAACATACCCTGTTTTAGCTTCTTCCCTCCTGTACATGCACTCATGCAGTCCAGCATTTGATCTTACACCTCGATCCCTTACACCTTTACAGATGGTGCGGTTGTCCTCACCGTCCTCAAACCTCTTGACCTGTAGAGCTTAAGTTGATGTTCTGTTTATTCTGGAATTAATTAAGCAGAATTCCGAGAGTCAATGCAAAGGTCTGCATCGGCTCCTAAGAGACTCTCTTTGCAATTTCAACCTAGTCTGTGAAAATATTTAGTGACAGGAAACTATAGATAATCAATAACTTTGATAGCAAATTGACTCCAGTCATTGATGCACCAAAACTAATGATCCCACAATGCAACACTTTCACCACCTGAAATTGACTTTTCTTGTTTTTGTGCATTTAACAGACCTTTTAGTACTATATATTTCTAAATTATGATTATTTATATTAATAAATGCATTGTCACGGTGGCGCAGTGGGTAGCATGATCACCTCACAGCAATAAGGTCGCTGGTTCGAGCCTAGGCTGGGTCAGTTGGCATTTCTGTGTGGAGTTTGCATGTTCTCCCCGTGTTGGTGTGGGTTTCCTCCCGGTTTCTCCCACAGTCCAAAGACTTCACCAATAGGTGAATTGGGTAATCTAAATTGTCTGTAGTGTATGTGTGTGTGATGGGTTGCAGCTGGAAGGGCATCCGCTGCTTAAAACATATTCTGGATAAGTTGGTGGTTCATTCCGCTGTGGCGACCCCAGATTAATAAAGGGACTTAGCCGAGAAGAGAATGAATGAATTAATAAACATAAAACCTCAATAAAACTGTTTATTCCCTTTGTTTCTTCTAACAGCCATTTCTTGCAGTGTGGAAACTGTCAGCCTAAGGAGTTATTTGTTTGATCTTAGAGCTGAATATTTAAATAGCTGCTCAGAAGTGTGCATGTTTGTGTGTGTGCATGTATTAGTGTTAGTATGATTCTGTTATTTAGTGGGATGCAGAGCTCCAGGGGAAGTAGGGGTAGACGGTGGTGCTGTAGCCCTATAGCAGGACTCTGTCTGTGGGGACAGTGTTGGGCTGCAGGCCCTGTCTCTGGATGCTGCTGTGGGATTCATAGAAGGGTAGTGGATGCATAATGAATGCTCTAGTCCACAGGCTCTGTACACAGCATAATTAGCCTCATCAAAGGATGAAGCCATAAGCTACAGAGTGTCTTCCCCGCACTACGAGTCTTAACTAAAACAAAGCCGCCATTAGTCACCTACTCGGCAAGAGCCATACCCGCTCTATTGGGATTCCTGCAGTGGTAATGTTTACTTGTTCCTTGAAATTTAAATTACTTCTGTTGTTTTGTTGTAGAAAGCCAGGAAACCAAAAATTAGGAATGAGGTGGATCATGTGCACTTTACTGTTTCTTTGTTACTTTGTGTCTTATTTGAATAACTCAGAGCAGGAGTGTTAAATCTTGCTTGTAGAGTGGAAATGTCCTGTAGAGTTTAACTCCAACTTGTCCCAACACATGTCTGGAAGGAAATAGTAAAGGCACGATCACATTGCACTTTTCGCCCCATTGACTTTCATTCATATGCGAATGCGCCAGAGCGGAAAAGCAAGCTTGTGCAAAAACTTTCACATTTCGCTGCATTTAGCTTGTTGAACTCTGAATTGTGAATTTGTGTCATGTGAATGCATGAGACCAACACAAGATCAAAAACATAACCTCTCTGTACAGAAATTTAAAACATGGAGGAGTCGCCCATTTTAGCAGTGTTGCATCCTCTTGATTCATCCTAACCATTTTACACAGCATCGTCCATACTAATTTCACAGTCTACTCAAAGCGTGACTGCGGCTTTATTGACAACCTCAATTAGCTGCTTCAGATATATTTAAGTGTGGTTTATTTATAATCTAATTTCAGGAGGATCACGTTCGTATGATTGAACATGGCTGGTACCGCATCAGCTCCGTATATTGCACCAATCAGATGAATACTTGCACACTATAAATAACCAGAGTTTTCCACTCCAGTCATCTTCGTCTTGAAGAATCCCCCTTCCACCACTACTCCTCCCCGTCTCCTGATAGGCCTCCTGTTGCCTCACAGCTAGAACACCGCTGGTTCGATCCCTCACCAGGCCGATCAGCGTTTTTGTGCGGAGTCTGCATGTTCTCCCCGTGCTCACATGGGTTTTCCCCGGGTTTCCCGGTTTCCTCTCACCGTCCAAAGACATACACCATAAGTAAATTAACTACTCCGAAGTAGCATCTTATAACAAACTCTTAGCCAGCTACATCTCAGCATGTTCACAAGCAGGGGAGTTCTCAAGACCTACCTGAGCTCAAACTCCCCTCTCACCCTTCTAACAGGAGGGAGCCCCGGGCTCGAGGATATTCTGAGCTCAGGGCTCGCTCCCGTGACAGCATGCCAAATACGCTTTATTATCAATCATCAGCTAAGTGTGAACTCTTAAATTGTAAATTTGAGCTAAAGTATGCATGATAGTGGTTCTCCATGTGTAGGATTGGAGACCTCTGCACCTCCCAATTTTCTCTAGATCAGGGGTGCCCAATCTCGGTCCTGATGTCCTGCAGAGTTTAGCTCCAACCCCAATTAGACACTCCTGAACCAGCTAATCAAGCTCTTACTATGTATACCAATAAATTCCAGACAGGAATGAAGCTAAAATATGCAGGACACTGGCCCTCCAGGTCCGAGTTAGGCAGAGCTGGTTTGTAATCTCCAAAATTATTCTGTTTGTATAGTGGAGTCCAGTAAAATCTCTTTCCAGTGGAAATAAAAAAAACTTGGACAAACATAAGCACGTGGCGAAAGATGGAAATGACTTTGCACTGTTCCATCTGTAAATGTTTGACCTCTGTGTAGCAGTTTTGTTATTGGCTAGAGACAGAGTCCTAAAATGCAAGACCACGTCTCTCTCCCTCTCTCACCGTCTCCTCTGCTAGCAGCCCATGTCTTCGAGAAAAAGGTCAAGGTTGCACCAGAGCACCTTAGCGATTTGCTTCTCGCTGAAATATACCCATTATATTGTGTGTATCTTTAAGGGCCTTCTGTGTGTGCACATGAACCATGTCCTATTTTCGACCAAAACATCAGCACAAAATTTCAGAAAACAGACCCCACCCCCTTTCCTTTTTTTGTCTGACTGGGATTTATAGGGTGTTCCTATACGGTATGTCTCTGACAATGATACATTAGTTGTATACCTTGAGCCATCTTAAATCTTTCCAGTCCCCCTTTTGTTTTCTTGGTCTTTTTAAGTGTAAGGTAGTGGTTCCTCATTAGATCTTCTGTGGGCTAATGACTGCTGTCTGTGCTGAAAAGGTTTCAGTATGGATCGGCTGTGTCCTCTATTGAAAGCCCCAGGGTTCTGGACTGTGTGCCACCAGGAATTCCCCTGAGAGAGGTCAACTCAAAGACCAACCCGGCCTTCCTGTCAGAAGCAGGACACACTTACACACTTGTCGATGATCCACATATAAGTCATTAAGACATCTATTTAATCTTTGTGGGTTTTATCTTAAATGAACAGTTTGTTTGTGGATATTAAAATGACATTCATCAGATTAATAAGCGACATTTATGAGTGTATAGTAAAATGCAATGCTTTCCAGATGATTTACACTTTTTATAGACGTCTGGGAGTTGTATGTGTTTTCCAGGCAGTCATATTTTAATTCCAATACTGTTTCTTCAGCAGAAATATAAGACATCTAAACTCATTAAGCTCTGGTAATGGATATAATGTGCCACCAATATGCAGCACATGTAATATTAGTCAATTTTCTATCTGTATGTGTAATGGTGTGAGTGTATACATTATGCCAAATATAGTCGCACATCAAGGATTAACTTCATCTTCGTACGGGTTAAATACAGTAGTTTATCGTGCATGTGAGACTCTGTCTGATTGTCGTTCTGAGTGAAATCACTATTGACAGTGGCAGAGGGCTGATAAGAGAGGCTTAGCCGCTAATTACTGCTCTGTACTGTCTGTTTCAGTCAATGAAGATATCCCTGTCTCTCTCTCTCTCTCTCTATCTGGACTGGACCCTCTGTTTTTTGGGGAATTGTAGATTAGCCAGCGTACTTCGCCTCTCTCGCTCTCCTCTTTGCTCACTCATCAACTCGTTAAATGCAAATGTGCCCATTTGTTTGTTAGGATGGCAGGTTTTAGCATCTCTCCAGTGTGTTGTGTTTGGTTATCTTTGCTACAGTGTCTCTGCTCTCGCTAATCTCCAAACATTAGATTACTCTCTGCTAATTAAAGTGGCTGCAGAGCCAAGAAGGTGCTGGAAAGAGAGGCAAGAGTGAAGTGATTTTTAAATATATTCTCTCTCTCTCTCTCTTAGATCCTGCCATAACATTGATAGGTCAAGGAGATGAGCAGCACTGATTGCTACTTTTGTGTATTAGTTCGGAAACAGCATATAATAGTGGTTGTGTCTCATTAGCTGTGAGTCAATGAGTTGCTCAAAGGATCTTTCAGTCAAGCCTTCCCAGCAAACTTAACTGGGAATGGATAGTAGTTGAACTTACATGATTCTTAGCTTATCATTTTCGCTCATCATCCCATTCAAGCCAAAGAAACTTAGGTCAAGTTGGTTTGTGTATGCCGTAGGTTAACTACCTTGATCACTGGGTTTCAGTTGGATCATCTTCATCTGATACAGTATAACTTGTTTTGTCCAACAGGGAAATCCCTGCTAAAAAATCCAGCTTAAACCAGCCTAAGCTGGTTGGCTGGTTTTAGCTGGTCGACCAGCCTGGTTTTAGAGGGGTTTTGGCCATTTCCAGGCTGGTTTCCAGCCATTTCCAGCCTGGTTTTAGCTGGTCAGGCTGGAAAATGACCAGCTTAAACCAGCTAAAACCAGCTTGACCAGCCTGGTTTAAGCTGGACATAGCTGGTTTTGGCTGGTCAAGCTGGTTTTAGCTGGTCAACTCCCAGCCTGACCAGCTAAAACCAGGCTGGAAATGGCTGGAAACCAGCCTGGAAATAGCCAAAACCCCTCTAAAACCAGGCTGGTCGACCAGCTAAAACCAGCCAACCAGCTTAGGCTGGTTTAAGCTGGATTTTTCAGCAGGGATGCCCCTTGTAATATCCTAGGACTCATTTTTATCATATTAGACAATGACAACACATCTCAGCATGTAATGAATTGTTTTGTTGGACCACGTTGTACCATCAACAGAATCTAGAGCGCTAATAAACTGCAAATAATTGGGTTTTAGCTCAAGCTGCTGTTGGGAAGCCTATGCCTAGAAATAGTGGGTTTCTATGGGACTTTTACCATCTCAAGCTTACATTTTCAGCATGCCAGGGGGAAGAGAGAAAGAGACTGCTGAGATCAGCAGCACATAGTTGCTATAAGTGAAAGGAAAGGGGAGAGCTGCACAAAAATTGCTTATAGATTTATTTTTGTCAAAATTGGAAATGGCTTCTATGTGTTTTTCTCCCTTTCATCCTCTCTCTCCTTCAAGTTTCACACCCTCTGCATTTTTAGTAGTATGCCTAAATCTATAAACCCTATGTGTGTGCTTGAACGAGTGTTCAGCAGAATGTGTTAAATAGAGGGTAAATGGCAGTGTGCACACACACTCTTATGTTTGACAGCAACGGGGATAAATGTCACTTGTGACAATGTGTGTGTCGTGCCAGAGAGATGCCCTTTTCTGCTATGTCCCCCTACGACCCCTCCAGCACGCTCAGGTCTCAATATGGTGTCAAGTGCTGGGACCTGCACATCTATATGCATGTTCACACCTTTGTGCTCACTTAGAGATACGCAAGCAGGTGGAGGAGGGCTTTTGGAGCTCAGAGACCCAGAGCAGAGAAGTGCTGACAGAGTAGGATGTGATTTCAGGATCACTGTGTGATCAGATATGCCCAGCGTGATGCCTGCTAACCAACCTCTCCTCCTGTGAGCTCTTGTGAGCTTACGCCTTGCAGCTCACTCTCTATATTGCTTTTTTTAGAGAGTTTCTTCTTTGCCTCAGTATTTTGTTTCTGTTTATTTGTGAGTGTAGTCACAGTAATCTCCACAAGACAAGGCTTTCTTCTTCCCCTGGTCTTTCCAGACCTCATCCTGTAGTTTATCTCACACTATTCGTCATGTTTTGTAAATAAACAGCTCCTAAATAATGATGTCGTATAACCCATTAATGTGGGCCTTTAGCCATAATAAAAGGTGCAATCCATATTGCAAATGGCCACAGTGAGCACTTAATTAATCTTAATTGCTTGCCACTCTGAACAGCCTGCGAAGTCTACGTCATTACTCTAAACGACTTCTCTCTGAAAAACTGCACATGCAAGATTTTTTTTTTCTTGTCCGTTCTCCTTGCTTGATGAGATGAAGTGCAAACTCCTCCTCTTCTGCCTTCTATCAGTCTGCTTCTTATGCTTGCAATTCCACCACACAGAGGACCAGGAAAACCTTTCGTAAGCTGCCAAACAGCTTTGGCTGTTGGTGGCTAGGCTATTTGCCATTGTGGTCCAGGCGGAAGAGCCGTGGGTGTGGGGGGGAAATAGGGTTGAGGAATGGTTTCTCCTTCATCCTTATCACTGTGTAGCACACCTGCAGTCCTTATGGTGCAGTGCTTCTAATTGCTTTCCTCCCTCAACCTCACTCCGCAAGGCCTGCTCCCAATATCTGCCCATGCCTCTCATTCCTGGATAACTGCCTCTCTTGTCTATTAATGCCTCCGAAGACATGAATTTATGGGTCTTGCCATATGGTTTGCAGGAAATGATATAAAGAATTGGTCGTGTCCTTCTTTAGCTGCCATGGTGTTACTGCCTTAGTCTGAATTAAAGATAGACAGTTAGCACTTTGGAGAGACTTAACCTATAGGTAACTTATACTGGTTCCAAAGCAGACAGTTAAGCAAGTTAATAAACATTAGTCACATGGGTAGATCAGTTAAGATGGCTAAAACTGTAAACCCTAAATCATTGACTGGTTGTAAACCTCTACGTACGGATCTTTTGTCCCCATGCTATTGTAAGTTGCAGTAACACACAACTTCCTCATGCAAGATTAATGTAAGGAGCAAATTAGGCTGATGATGTGTTTAAGTCACTCTCAGAACATACAATACCTGCCCACTCATAATGAAACCTGTATGATTTTCCCCCGTCTCTCAAGCAGAGGCAAAACCTGTTATTGGTCCCCTACCTACTTGTGTCAGGCTAGTCATTGAGAGGTAATTTTGAGACACAATGGTGCCTGAAGATGGATAGTTCTTCAGACCTCTCTTTGGTCTGAAAGTGTCATAATAGTCCTGCCTCTGTCTGCCTTGTGGGAGGCTTCTGTAATGTGTAGGGTTCATCCCTTGGTGTGCATTGAAAAAGCATTTCCTCTTCCTAAGATAAGACGTTGGGACAAAGACTGTTTCTACTCTAGCTAGTGTAGATACAAGAAGTAAGGTACTGTGGGCTTTCAGGAATGCCTATTAGTCAGGGTGGGAGAAGATGGCTTCCTCCTTCAATTGTTGTTCTCTTGCCTCCTCTTTCTAACACAAAAGCACTCTCTAAAGTGCACTCCAAAGAAATATTACTGTGTGGACCAAGAAAGGAGGAAAAAGATGAGTGGGTATCTTTAATAGGAGCTACATTCAGGATCCAACCAGGCACAGCTGAGAACATTAAGCATGGAACTCAGTGAGTGACCATGGCATCCGCGTCCGCAGAGTGTAACCATATCCCTGCTATTTTAGGCACTTGGCCTAGGTTTACGTACCACTCCCAGCAGCACAGCTGGACACATTAAAGCAGCAGAAACTGCAGCAGTTGGAGTGGCTTCTTCATGATCTGGCCTCTGGGGTCAGGAGGGGTCTACAATACGCCAGTTGGCAGCACCCTCGGTGGTGATGAATGTTCGGGAACTCGTTGGGTGACGCCGAATTTCTCATCATTAATCCTGGCCATTATAAGGCCTTTTCCATCGTCATTGATCCCACAGTTTCTATTCCCCCCAGCTGACGCAGCCCCTCTAGAGAGGGAGGGGGTGGTCCGGGTCATTGGTTATCGAGGTAGGAGGATGGAGATCAAGCCCCTGGCAGTGTGTCAGCAGCAGCCGGAAGGTACAGGAGTACAGCAGATGTTGTGAAGTACAGATCTCCTTTGCGCATACAAATTTGAGTTTGCTGACAGTGGAAGCAACCGCCAACAGTAGGTTGTTGTGTAAAGCTTGGTTTAAGGATGGAAGAGCTTTTAGAGCTTTGCCATATGTCATCAGAATCTAAAGGTCACCTTTATGCTTATGTGACTGCCAGAGAAAGTGTTAAATGACAAAATTTGAAGGAAAGCAAATTAAAACTAATGCAAACATCAGCATTTCTAACAGTTTCACTCATATTGTAGATACTACTCTCTAACTTTTTTGAAGAGTTTGGAGATGTTTTATTGCCATTGTTCCCACTTTTCTTTATTTGTTCCTTAAATTCCTGTTTTTAAATTTGCTCTGTCTTGTCTAGTTTTGCCAATTCTTATTTTTTCTTGCCTCCTTCTGTCCTTTTTGTATACTCATGTATTCCTGCTTGCATTTGCAAATTATATCAAACAAAGCAAGGGAAAGACTATCAGCTGTGAAATTGCAAAATATCAGGGTCTTCATTTGTCTGGCCCCTTCACTCTCAGAAATAAAGGTACAAAATATGTCAATGGGGTGGTATCTTTTAAAAAATTACACTATTGTACCTTACAGGGGCATATTAGTGGCTTAGGGGTACAATTTGGTAACTTTAGGTTACAATTTATACATTTTGGCACTAATGAGGTACATAATTCAGGTATTAATATTTACCTTTAAGGTACAAATGTGGACCTGTTAGGTATTTTAAAATTGTAGTTTTTTGAAGATACAGCTCCGACAGTACCTTCGAGTACATCTGAGAGTTAACAAGAAGTGAAGTAAAGGTGTGCTATGAAAACAAATAAGGAAAGTGGATGATTTTCCCCCAGGGTCTGTCTGCTACTCAACAGTATGTCTTGATTAAGAGTAGCCCCTTCTAATTGCCCAGCTTCCAGGACAGATGGAGGGTTTCCTCTGCCCTGCAGGGGACGTAATGCATTTAGCACCACTATCTCTAGCTCGTCTTCTTCTCAATGGTGTTTTCTTGTACCCAAATGAAGACATTTTCTAATAGAAATGTTTTAATTCAGTGATTTAGATACACCTAAAATGCAGCTGGGGTGACACCGTGGTGCAGTGGGAAGCGATGTCGCCTCACAGCAAGAAGGTCACTGATTCGAGCCCCGGCTGGGTCAGTTGGCATTTCTGTGTGGAGTTTGTATTATCTCCCTGTGTTGGCGTGGGTTTCCTCCGGTTTCCCCCACAGTCCAAAGACATGTTCTGTAGGTGAATTGGGTAAGTTAAATTGTCTGTAGTGTATGTGTGTAGGTCCTGGTCCTCCAGTTTGGGGGTTGAGCGTTGGGCTAAAAACCCACCTCATAAAAGCTAGATGTTATGAAACACCAATACGGCGCGTCTAAATAGCAACTTCGATATAAATGGCCCTGGGAGTAAGTAAGTAAAATGCAGCTGCATTTGAACCTTTTAACAAGCAAGCATGATGTTCTCTGGTGTTAAGTAAAAACAAAGCAAACTGAACCTTTAGTGATCTGTCATCACGTTCAGTAGCGATGCAGGAATGGCCTCTCAGTGCAGGTGTTTTTTGGATTGGAATGTGTCTATTTGTGTGCACGTGTGTGTGTGGGTCAGCTAGACGATGTAATTATTCGGATCACTGAGCATGAAGGTGGGGCCATGCTCTCCTGTCAGTAGTAGGTCGTGGCCGGCAGCTGGAGAGCTAATACTCCTATCAACAGCTGTGTAATCACAATCCCGTAGTCCAGCCAGTCTGGACTCGCTCACCTGCCAACACACAGCACACACCAGCCCTCGGACTCTAACTCCCATGATCCTTTGGTGGACTTGCAGGTGCACGCTCAATAGACAGGACAGGGAGCTTTAATTAGAGACAGACACATGAATTGCTTGACTGTTGCTGAAGCATTCTCTGGAAGCCAGGTGGAGAGATCAAGGTGTTTTCCGTGGTAATGAATGCAGACGGAGGGGTTTGATTAGCACCACTTTGCACAGTTCGTGAAACCTATTCAGAATCTCTGGAATCTTAGTAAAACTAGCTAGGGACATATTATCGTGAGTTATTGCCATGTAATGGTTGATCCCATATTTTCATAAGCTGGAAGAGGCAGCGGTCACGGTAGCTGGTGGGTTTTGTGGTTTCAGCGAAGATGAAGATATTAAGGGGAGGTGTTGCTTTATTACTTCACTGTTTCCCTAATGGAAGAAAAAAAAATTAAATTAGCTGCTAATTTGCACTGATGTCTCTGGTGGCAGGAAGTTGCATGTCGTGTCAGTTTCTATTAGAAGAAGCTCTGTCACTTTTTTTTTTTCTCGTGATATTTCCTTCTGACTGAACAGCGAATAGCGCATGCTGCGATTGACCTTTTAAGAAGACACCATTAGGTTTGCCAGATTAAATATACTATCAGTTTGTTAAATGACACAAAGTAATTAAAAAGGGTTTGTTGTTCTATTCATCATGTTCTCGTAGTATTAAATTTTGATAGCCAATTTTTTTTTCGGTTGCTTTTCCAGACAGCTGCCTCTTTGATCGCAGACCACAAAAAGCCCATGTTTCTCATCAGCAAATCTTACCATTTCATTAACTGTCTGTCTGCGGGTGTCTTAACATTCTCAAAGCGCTGACTGACACTTTACACTACGATGAGTATCATAAAGATAATTGCGTCTGTGTTTAATAAGATTAAATGTCCCGCATTTAAATCCATGAATGCTAGCACGTCTATTTCATTTAATCTTTATGCATTTGTATAGATATGTTAAAAGCGTAAGGGGTGTCGTATGGGGTTTCTCTCAAAAGTGTCTCGATTAAAACAATGACCTGTGATTGGATGTCGAGGTGGATGAAAAGTAAAGATTGATTTCCATTTACCCCCCATTAAGAGTCAGACATCTGGAATATCGCCTGCATATCAGGCGCGTGTCATCTGTTTTACATTCAGGAGCTTTAACGGAGGCCTTTCCTCCTCCGCCCTGTCAGAATAACTTTGCTCGCTCACGTCTGGAATGTGAGCCCTCTGCCTGCCTTTGACAGATGAATAGAAATCAAGCTGCATTGTTTGATAGGTGCTTGGAATTGTTTTTCCCTCATTGCTAATAGGGGTTCTGCGCGGTGGATGGGTCTTTGTGTAGGTTCCTTAAGTGTGCGTCTGGTGCATTTCGCTGTCTGTCTGTAATATTTTCTTTCTTTCTCTGCATTTTTTGGTGTGTTTTGGTGTGTGGTTTCTCTCGGGTCGCCGGGCCGCCCCGTGTCATGTTGTTGTCAGTCAGGAGCTGCAGGCCAAGCGTGGAGAAGGAGCAGGAGACAGAGGAAAGCATGAAAAATACATGATAATCATGCCGCCACACTGAGCACAAAGGCCTAATTGGGAAAGAGGCTCTTTTCCCCTGTTTGCGCTGCTGTAGCAGCCTGCGGGCTCCAAAGCTAAGGCTCTGTAGAGAGACGCCACACTGTGACTCTATTTCAATCCTTTACTTTATCTTATTTATTCAGACACAGCTTTTAGCGTAGGATTTCACAACATTGTGTGTATAAAAAAAAACCTTTAAAAACAACAACAACAAACAGCAAAGCCAAGAAATGCAAGTGTTTGCATACTAATGTTTAGTCTGTGTGTTTTTTCCATAGTAAATATTCTGGTTTGTTATGTCTGTAGTAGAGCTTCACCCAACAACATTTTTGACAGTCATTTACTTCAATTATTTCTTTGACTAGTTGGATATCCCAAATAATGCATGTTACATATTATAATTAATGAATTAAAAAGTAAATAAATATGAAATGGCAGTCACAGCTTATTTTAATGTACAATTATTGCTATTAATAAACCATTAATTATGACTTTTGAATCAATAAACTTCTAATTATTATGGTAGTAGTTAATTTTAGATATTAGGTAGGATTAGGCATTTAGAATACGATTATGCAGAATATGTGCTTTATAAGTACTAATAAACAGCCAATATCTTAATAACAGTTATAATAAGCCACTGTGCGACACGGTAGCGATATCGCCTCACAGCAAGAAGGTCGCTGGTTTGAGCCCCGGCTGGGTCAGTTGGCATTTCTGTGTGGAGTTTGTATGTTCTCCCCGTATTCACATGGGTTTCCTCCGGGTGCTCCGGTTTCCCCCACAGTCCAAAGGCATCTGCTGTAGGTGAATTGGGTAAGCTAAATTGTCCGTAGTGCATGTGTGTATGTTCTGGTCCTCCAGGTTGGGGGTCGAGCGTTGGGCTAACAACCCACCTTATGAAAACTAAATGTTACGAAACACCAATATGGTGCGGATAAATATAAATTTCAATATAAAATGACACTGGGAGTGAGTTAGTAAGTAAGTAATAGGTAATTTCTCATTTATTACTGTATTATTTAAAAATAACAAAAAACGTTGCTTTAAAACATAATAAATAGTGATGCAGTATACTTTTCTACATTTTATAATGAACTTATTATAGTAAAAATATAAACAACCCCATTTATAACACAATGGAGTTCAATGCTGAATACACTAGTCGAGCTGCTACTGCCTTTGCCTTGATTTGCTCACCAATGTCTTGTGCATCTGTCAAGTGACAGTATTTACATTTTAAAAGTCTGATTCATTTACAACATTTAAATGAAACATTTAATTTTAGTTGGATTTTTTGTAGCTTCTCAATTAAACCATAAAAACAAAATGTTACATTCAATTAGAAATTTGCCCCCAACCAACTCCCCATCATTTTCCCTCTTTTCAGACAGGATGACGGGCTAAACCAAAGGTTACCGTGGGCTAACTTTGGCCCCCAAGCCCTACTTTGGGCACCTCTGATCTAAAGTGTTACCAAAATGGTTGTTATTTCTGCACAACACAACAGATAATCAATAATGACAAAAATGTATTGATTATTATCACATTGTTTGATTCATTTCTACAACTCCAGTTTGCATGCATAATTCATATATGGATTTAACTCAAAGTTAATTGTAATGTTGTTTGGGTTAACAATAACATTTGGAGCTTCATCTTTTAGATTTTTTTTGATGGCCCGAATGTATAAACGAGGAGTGAAAGAATAAAGGACATTATCATTTACCCTCCTCCTCCATCTCCACCCCTCTATTCTGTCATCCATTAAACCTGGCCAGGCCCAGCCGTCTGTCCCTACATCACCTGATTATAAAACAATGCCTTATCAGAAGCACATTCTCCTTCCATAAATCAATTAAAGGCTGTGTGCGGATCCGCCAGTCTGCATGCAAAAAATCACCGCCCACTGGAAAGCACACATGCACGCATCCGCTGTAAGAGCAGCCAAATTAATAACAGTAAGTGGATAAAACCCTGGGTCACACTAGCATCTCCGGCATGTGGATTAAAGTGCAGCTGGACAGGGATGACTGAACTGATTCCACTCTCTCTTGATTCTGTCTGATTCAGATGCAAATAGCAACCAAGGAAACAAGACCTAATTGGCATTTGAACCCCAAGCATTTGAAAAATCTGGCTAAATGTGGTTGAGAAAATGTGGAGTTAGCAAAAATGCAGTCGTTTGTTTTAGTACTTCAGGAACATCCTGATGTTTCATGTGGTTCGTTTTGATCTTTGATCATAACAGTGTCCTTTATTTGTTCTGTACAAGATGGCCAGGTCATGGTACCTGATTAAGTGCGCTTGTGGTCTGAGAGACCTTGGGTTCTTGCGGTCCTCCAAGGATTTATGTCATGCTTTATTCCTCGTCATAAATCTCACTGAAGGATAGCTCAGACTCTCAGACGAACCTTTTCATCTCCTCTAACCTTCTATCCCACTTGCTTTTTCTCATCATTTTGAAATTAAGACGTGGTTCTCCCAAGGTCAGATCGCTAAGCTTGGTTAGCTTCTTCACATTTAGAGTATTCCAGCAGTCCATTCCTGCTCCTTTATTGTTGTTGTGTGTTTTTTCTTTGTTGAGTAGCCGACCCTATGTTTTCAGCTCTTGTGGCTGTTGTTGTCAGCTCTCCGGGGAGCTGATGGCCCTCAGAATCGCCATAGGAAAGAGAGAAGAGGTTGTTACTTTAATTTTCTCTGGCAATGTCAACAAAGGGCAGAGAATAAGAGCGGGGGGTGGATGGCGAAGCATTGGCATTGCTTGATTTCCAGCGCTCCTCAAGTTCCTTTTAATGGATTTTCTTTACGGACAGAAAGCCATCTACTCTGACGGACGGGATAAACTGTAGCAGGAATGAGTTTAAAACAGTTCAACCTCTCACCCCTGTTTGTCACCCCGTGTGACATGCAGTTTCGGGGGCCGGTGTGAAGACGGGCGAATGATATGATGTGTCGAAGGGTTGGGGGGTCAGCTAATCCAGCGGCCCAGCATGCCAGCGGTCTCTCACGCACGGCTGCCTTTCAATAAATAAAAAATGGAGAACGTGTCCCGCAAATGTAATATTAACCTCCCCATCTCAAGAGAAAGGCAGGGTTTGGTTCATGAGCACGTCTCTGGTTTGGGGCGAAGACACACTGTGCTAATGGAAACACACGCTCTTAGTGTTTGTGGATTACCTTTAAGGACTTCGGTCTCCAGAGAGGCAGGGGGGAGGGAATTGGAGCAGCACAGGTATCCTGCATGAACCCGACAACTACCTATTGCATCTTATTCCTGAAGCAATTACGCATTTTTGCAACCCGCCGCCCAACGCAATCGAAAATGTCGTTTTCTGAGGTTGAAAGGTTTGAGATGCAGCCTTCACCTGGAGTTGACAGACCACCATTGCATGGCTGTCTCCTGCATCGCTGCTCAACCATCCACATCCTCTCACATGCCGATCTACCTTCTTTTTTCTTTAGGAGATAGCCAATTGGTTACGGTTCCAGGGAGAAAGAAGCTGACCTCTGGAACTGAATTTTTATTATTCTGTTTTTCAATAAGCCAGAACCGTTCCCATTCACTGTGTCCCAAAATGAAGCCATAAAAAAATATTCCATTCCCTGCTGGAATTTGTGTTAATATTATAATTATGAGAGATAAAATGCTGTGGCATTTCAGAAACTATATTAATGGAGACCTTCAAGTAAAAGAACAAATCAAAAGAACAAAAAAGAAAGACCGTTCCTGGTCTTTATCTTCAACTTTCATTACCGTGCAGTTAATGGAACGATGGCTTGGAGAGAATGTTAATTACCAGTTCACTGGTTTTGACAGAAAGAGAATTTAACAATGCATTTAACATTATAAGAAGTAATTTTCTCATTGTTTTTTTTTTTACTCCTCCGTCTGTAAGCAGTGATTCACTCTGTCGAAATTAGCTTTGTCATGTTGGCGTCCTTCATGATTTTCAGCTTATCAAACCAGAAGAATGACGCACAGCTGTCACATCATGCATTTTAATTCCGTCACAATAAGTCTGGAGTTATTCTTTAAAAGAGAAGCAAAATCAAATGTAGTTGCTTTCATGCAATGCTGATTTAGACTTTTGTATTTTAGTCAGGGCTGCAAGATTCTGGCTATAATAAGAATCACGATTTTATTTGCTTAAAATCAAGATGGCAATATTCTCACGATTCTGTAGATGTAAAATAAAGACTAAAATGAGGAGGCTATTATTATTGTTATTTCTCAAACATATGGTAAAACAACAATAATAATAGTAGGCCTCTGTGTAGGTCTACTGTTGATTAAAATGCTACATTTGTATAGACTTGGAATGGTGGACTTGAACAGACTTTAAATATGTCCTGGTTGTTAAATCACAGTAATGATTACATCAGAATGCAACTTTTCATACTTCTAAAGTTCTAAACAATCTGTCATTGACAATATTATTAGACCATTTTTTTCAGTGGTAAAATGAGACATTTGTCATTATCAGATTCCCTCCTGCATTATATTCAACATTATATAGGCTAGAGTAGTTATACTGATCTAGTAAATGTTTATTTTCACTTTGTGTTTGCTAAGAAAGAAAAAAAAACATCAAATCCTTGTCATAATCATAATTCTAAAATGCAAAATGATCATTTAAATGATGTGTACGCTTTCATTTTCACTTTTACTGCCGAGTGCAATTCATGTCATGGCTGCCATCATTCTGAGAAAAAAAAAAAAACATACATGCAAACCATAAACATACATGCAGATCTGTGCAACAAATTGAACGTTATTAACAACTTTATCACCTGTTATTCACAGCCTATGCAGGTTCTGGTCACTAAAGTAGATATCATTGGCGGCTACGCACACATTCTTGGTAGTAAACAAACAGTGCATCAGCTCATGTGTGATTCATGGTCATGAATATGTCAATACATTAAGACAGAAATGACATTTTGGGGTGGATTATACCTTATAAATACAGTATGTGACACTTTTAACACCATTTGGAGGTGTCCATGTTGCTGAGCTAAGTATATAACACAATTAAATTCAGTTCAATTCATGTTTATTTCTATAGCGCTTTTACCATGTAGATTGTGTCAAAGCAGCTTAACTTAGAAGTTCTTGTAACTGTGTCAGTCCAGTTTTCAGAGTTGGAAGTTCAGTTTAAATTTCACTGCTGAAAGTTCAAACACTGAAGAGCAAATCCATCGATGCGTAGCTCCACAAGTCCCAAACCAAGCACGCCAGTGGTGACAGGGGCGAGGAACAAAGTTCACCAATTGACGAAAGTGAAGGGGAAAAAATAACCTTGAGAGAAACCAGGCTCTGTTGAGCACGACCATTTCTCCCCTGGCCAAACTTCGTGAAAACAATGTGAAGACTTGTGCGACCACCTTTACGCTTCTTTCCTGACCTTATATAATAGGCTGAATCATAGAAAAGCAAGGTCGAATCAAAATTGTGATCGTGATCTTTTTTCGATTAATCGTGCAGCCCTAATTTTAGTATTTACGTTTTATACAAATCATCTTTAGTTTCTATTTAATTTTATGTCTTTCTTTGTTTAAAATATGTAGACGTCTCTTATCTTGCTGATAGATTGAAACAGTGAACACCAGCACTTTGCAGACCGACAACTCTTTGACCCATAATTCTTCAGAGCCATAGACAGAGTGTCCTGATTTATCTGCATCTCTCTGTGATGCTTCACATTCATTATTAAATAATGAAGGCCAACCACAACTTCATCATTTACTTACTCTCCAGTTGAGCAGACTGCATTGTAGTAAGTGTGTGTTAGAGCGAAAAAATGGCATAAACGACTTTGCCCTAATTGCATCTGGCCTAGAAATAGATTTGACATGTTCTCCAATTGTGCGCATTGGAAGTGCAAACTCTGCAGAAGTCGCAAGCGTCTTCAAAGCTTCCAGACCGAAGATCAAAGACTCGCTGCTCTGCTGACTAACTACCGTGCCTTCAGCCGTGCATATATTTAAAATCAATTTCATTGAAGCCATACCAAAATAAATATATAAATGCACAGTCATTACGCCCACACAAATCCATTTACATCAACAAACCATTCCCGTGATTGGTGTCGAAGAGCGATCAGGCGAACCGTGTGACAGCGTAATGCCCTTGCGCATGCTAAAATGGAATTGTTTGCGAGTGCATTTGGATGTGTAGTTTGACGAATTTGCAATATCGGCTTGCTCTCGATGCTGACCTTGTGTGTATTATGAATGCCGTACAAACGCCTGTGGCATTTAATCTGAATACAGAAAGAAATGCTTTGCCATTTCAGAATCGTTACGAATGCAATGTCATTTCTAAGATGCTCATAGGTATTGAAAGAACTTGTGAAGAACTCCTTTAGGCTGGAATACGGTTTTTCAGTGCCAGGGTTTCAATGGTGGATCATGCTTGAATATGCACTCTGTCTCTCTCTCTCACTTGCTTTCATTCTCCTCTCCCATCTCTTCCCCTTCATTCAACTTCAGACAGACATTTTCTGCCTCGCTGACATTCCTACAGCAAAAAGCCCAAGCGAGGAGTTATTCAAGGTCAAACGTGGAGGAGAGCGAATTACACATTCACAGGAAACTGCCTTTGTTGTCAACAATTCCCTAATAATTCACAAGCGCCAGAGAGTTCGGGCTCTTTCTCTCAAATTAAACCCACTCCAGACGCTTTTTTTCCTGTTTACTTTCTACCTGACTCCCTCTCATGCTAATCTGCCCGGATTTAGCATGATATATCAGCTTGAGCTTTTCTGTTCAAGCGGCGAACAACTTTTAAATCCCACTTAAAGACTTGGGAATTCTTTGGGCTTAGCTCGATTAAAGCAGATAATACCGATAATTGCAGCCAACCCCGTAATTATTACGAACGGCACATATGTTTGTCCACCACCATCCCAGAGCCTCTCATCTTCGACCATGTCTTTAGATTCCAGTCTGGGAATCCCCTGCTATCATAAAGCGAAGCCTGGCTTTTCATTTATTCATTCGTTCCAGTCATCCATCCATACCTGTCTTTCCTTTTCATATCCTCTCATTTGAAGTAGGTCACACGGGGAATGGAGAAAGGTCAATGCATTTCTCTCTCTCTTTTTTTTCTGACACATAGTCCTTCATATCCATTCTCATCATTGACCGGCCGATATTGATTGAATGGAAAGGAAAGGGTTACTTCAGAGAGAGAACGAAAGGGAGACTGTTTTGGAGAGCTGGGGCTAATATGCAGATAATGTCATTAGCACAGTGCCGCTGCTCTCCGGGGTCCATCGAGTTCCTGTCGGAGGCTGTTAGCTTGAGACGCCGCGCTGACAGCTCTTGTCCGGAGTCCGTGTAGAGCCGGGCATAAGTCCGTTAGGCTTTCAGCACCCTGCCCGAGCCGTGTGCATGTATGTGTGTGTTGCCATTTATAGGCCATTCTTCCATAAATACACGTGTACACACACACTCTCAGAGGTGCTAACACTGCTAAGCCTGTGATGAAAAACTTCTTGACACGTTGGCTAATACGGCGTGCTTTGTCATGGTGGGGTTTCAGCAGGCCTGTCGCATATGGGATCAGTGCTGGTGCTGAGCATTAAGGGATTTCCGAGAGGCATTTGTTCTTGGGAGACGGTTTTCTTCCTGTGCAAATCCATTGTGGATAGTCATAACAAGGCAGTTAGAGGTGGAAAATGCAGTCAGAATGTTTCGAGATAATACACGCACAAATATAACGTGCTGGATTCAGCACTGAACAGCTCCGGATTTACAGTATGTGCATTAATCGCTCAAGATATTACACACTCTCAGAAATAAAGGTACACAATCTGTCACCGGGGTAGAACATTTCAAAAGGTACAATTTTCTAACAAGCGGGTCCATGTTTGTACCTTAAAGCAGTGGTTCCTAAAGATTGTGGGATAATGGGGTGGGGGGGTCGCTTGGTGATTTCCAAAAATCAAATTTATTTTATTTTATCCAAAACTTACAGAAGTTAATAGCAGTTAATAGTTACATTAAAAAAACAACATTATTTTTTTTCTATCGGATTGGGGTCATTGCATTAGATTAAAGACACAGCAATAGGATCAGATGCAGCGGATTGATTTAAACTTTGACACCTTTACGGCACTCAAATACATAAAAAACACAGAACAGGGAGGATGATCTCTGAGTAACGTTCTCCAAAACTAAATGAAGAATAGACTTGGGCCTATTGGTGTGTGTGCACCATTGTGTGCACCTTCAATATATTTATAACCACCTCGGAGAATATTAGGGGTCATGAGTCACTGGCATTGTTATTTTGGGGGTTGTTGATTGAAAAGTTTGGGAACCCCTGCCTTAAAGGTACATATTAATACCTAAAAAGTATTAATATGTAACCCTGGACTAAATAATTGTCCATTTTTGGAAATTGAGATGTATGCATCAGCTGAAATATGCAACTATTTGAAAATCTGGAATCTGAGGGTTCAAAAAATCTAAATATCGAGAAAACTGCATTTAAAGATGCCCAAATTAAATTAGTAGCAATGCATATTATGAATCAAAATTTAAGTTTTGACAAATACATAGTAGGACATGATCTTTGCTTTATTTTCTAATATATTTTAGTATGTTAGATTTAATATATTTAATTTATTTTATAATACATCTAATGGTTTTTTGACATATGACATCTTTGACATATTTTTTGACAAGAAAAATCAATAGTTATGACCCATGCTATGTATTTTTTGCTATTGCCAAAAATAGACCCCTGCAACACAAGACAGGGTTTGTGGTCCAGGGTCATAAAACTGCAAAACTGCACCCTAAAGATACAAAAGTGTGCCTTTAAGGTACCAATATACACCTCTAAGGTACAAAAGTGTGCCTTTTAAAACGGTTCCACCCCAGTGACAGGTTTTGTACCTTTATTTCTGAGGGCGCAGACTCCTAGAACTCTTGTGTTTGCGATAAGTCCTCAGATCAAGATGAGATGAAGCTCTGCTGTGTAAAGCGTTACTATGTTTGCTGACCTTCCCTCAACTCCATTAATCTCACACTCTGTCTCAGGATTCACTGCCGTTCCATACATGTGGCTGGAATGCAATTAAATACAATGAATTGTGGGTTTATTTCAACTGTGAGTGTGTTGTTGTCTAATCTCTAACCTATTTTCTTCTCTTTCTTTTTGCATGCACTTGTTGTCCACCTCTTTGTTACATGGCTTCCACAGGTAAGTGAAATGTATTCATTCAACTATGTATAGCAGTGCTGTACTGTATTGACATTCTGAATATTTGATTATCTCACTAACACCCCAGCAAGCATTTTTAATATTATGTTGTTATTATTATGTTGTTTTTTATTAGTTCTTGTGTTTAATAGACATCCAATAGACATCTAAATAGAAACATCTAGTCTAAAACAAAGAGTGAAAATCTAATAGACGTCTAGCAGTAGTCTAAAAATCGACGGGAATGAATAACTTCACATGTGTATGAATACACATCTGTCTGTCTAATGAAATGTAGCCCTGTATTAACAAAGACATCTATTGTACATCTATTAAACACAAAATTGCTTGCTGGGATCTTTAGTCATTAATAACCATACACACATAACATAAGCTTTGAAAATATTCCATACAAAAAGCTAATTTTTCCACTGAGCTTGTGTATTTGTACTGTCTTTGTCTGGAATAGTGTGTTCATGTGTGTGTGGTATGTTGTTGCACAATGCAAAGACAAATACCCCAATATCTTTGATCCTTTATGTGCAGTTTATTACCATCAGTCTTTCCCCTTGTTCTTCAGTCTCTATTTCGCCAACTAATTCATCAAAAATGTCACTTTTATTTCGCTGCCTTGCAAGTGCTGATAGTTCCTTCAGGAAATTCCAAGAACGAGAGGAGGAAAACAGAATTGTTTTTCTTTTTTACTCTCAATTAAACCAGCAGACTTTATCGAATCAAGCAGAACTTTGCCCTGGAGAAGTACACTCTCAAATTCAACTGTTTTTTTGTTTCTCCACACACATGCACACACTGGCAGCTTCCATCGTGAATGCAAACACTAGCATCGTGGCGTCTCATTGCCTGTCTCTAGTTCATGGCCATGTGCTTCTGTAGATAATTCTGTCAGCTCGAACCGACCGCACGCTGTTTGTTAGGAGAGCCCGTCCTGCCCCGTTCCACCCACACAAGGTGGGTTAATTAGGGACAAATTCTCACCCAAGACATCTCCAGGAGAGCATATGTGTGTGAGCCCTGCGGGACGCGCGTGTGTGTGTGTCTATGTGAGAGTGACAGGGACATTTACATGCTTTAATGATGAGTATGGAGCGGGTGCTGTCAGCCCACCTAATGAGTGTGTGTGTGCGCGTGTGTGTGTGTGTGTTTAGCCCAGGGGCAGAAAGGGTTTGCGTCCTACGTGTTCCCCAGGCTGGCATCTGTCTGTCCCAGCACACACACACACATATATACACAGCCACACACCATTATGGATTCAACACAAGGCTAACGGCACAATCCTGTCGCCCGCATGCCACCACACACCCCATAATGATCACACACCGCCTGTCTGAATTTCTCCTGAAGGCTGAATTTAAATAAACATGCATTCCAGGCAGTTTATTTTATAACACCTGTTTTAGATGCAGGATTGCCATAATGCATATTTTCAGCCTGATTGTCAGCCTGCAGTTTGGTGAACAGATTTGAGGATGTTTTGGATGTTTCCCAAATGAATGCTTGCGAAGATATTTTCAGCCTAATTGCCATGAAAACTGCTTTCGATGCTGGGTTGTTGGTTTGCATAAAATATAGACAACCCCAAACACTGGGTTACATTATTTAATTATAATTCAACTGTTAATTTTCTTCATATTTTACCCATTGTTTGTTAAAACAACATAGTAACTTTGGTTTAACTAATAGAACAAAGCTGTGCGGGGCAATCTTTGAGAAGTTAAATGAAGTTATCACTTGGTCGCACTACATTAGTTAACACAAACAAACAATCAACTAGAGTATACTAATCTAAAGAAATAGTTCACAATTACACATACCTGCGATCTGTGTGGGACCTAATGCCCCAATATAGTGAAGGCGGCATATAAATGTTAGGAATTATTAACATTGACAACATGCGAATGTCTAATATCAATATTTAGGGAGCTTCAAATTAATCCACACATCTCCAGAAGACAACTAAAGCTCTTCTATAGTAGAATAAAAACAGTGATGTCAGGAAGTAATTACGTTTCTATCCTCCATAAATGCTTGTTTTCATCCACCTCTGTATATGGTAGATGTTCATGAGAATCTCTCCATCCCAAATCAATGCTTGCGAAGATATTTTCAGCCTAATTGCCATGAAAACTGCTTTTGATGCTGGGTTGCTGGTTTGCATAAAATATGGACAACCCCAAACACTAGGTTAAATTATTTAATTATAATTCAACTGTTAATTTTCTTCATATTTTACTCATTTTTTCTTAAAACAACACAGTATCTTTGGTTTAACCAATGACCTGAGTTTGGTGTGGGGCGAGTCTTTGAGAAGTTAAATATCTTAATGAAGTTATCACTTGGTCGCACTACATTAGTTAACACAAACAAACAATCAACTAGAGCATACTAATCTAAAGAAATAGTTCACATTTACTCATAATATCCTGCGATCTGTGTGGGACCTAATGCCCATTATAGTGAAGGTGGCATATAAATGTAAGGGATTTATAACCTAGACAACATGCGAATGTTGAAAATCAATATTTAGGGAGCTTCAAATTACTCCACACATCTCCAGAAGACAACTAAAGCTCTTCTATAGCAGAAAGAAAACTGATTTCAGGAAGTAATTAAAAATTACATTTTTATCCTCCTTAAATGCTTGTTTTTGTCCACCTCTGTATACTGTACATGTTCATGAGAACCTCTCCATCCCAAATGAATGCTTGTGAAAATATTTTCAGTCTAATTGCCATGAAAACTGCTTATAATTATTTTATTATAATTATAATTCAACAGTTACTTATATATATATTTCTCCCATTATTTGTTAAAACATTACAGTAACTTTGGCTTAACCAATAGCCTTATGCTGCATTAACACCAGATGCGGATGAAGAGTTAAGTGCGCGTGGTTTACTTGTTAAATCAATGCCAAGATGCGAATAGACATCCTGCGGTGCGATTCGTGTGAATGAGATGGCGTGAATGACGAAATTCGCATGAATGAATTGGCGCGAGTTGAGCGCTTGACGCTCAAGTTAAAAAACTGCAACAGATATTCGTGTCGCGTTAACCAATCAGGAGCTTTCTATTGTTGGGGCGTGATTATGACGTAGTGCCTGTTGTTGGTGTTCTGAGGGGAAATCCTCTTGCCGAGACTGGACAACAGTTCATCAAACTGGGCTCGGCTCAGTCAGTAGCACCACTGAAAGCCTCCATCATCCAAGTACAATTTCTGAAGGAGTTGATGAATTCACAGAGCTGTATACCTCTGAAAGGATCTAGTGGACTCAGACACGGCGCCGAATAAATATACGCTGTTTATCAGTCTTCCTAAAGCACATAAAGCACAACTATTCTCTCAATAAATTTCATCCTAGCCATTTAATAACGAAGTTAGTGTCACCAAGCAGATGAATCTGCGTCTATTGTGAAGTAAATTTGATGTGTGAATGATGGGAATTTGACGTGCGAATGAAGCAAGTAAACTCAAAATGTTCACTCGGCTATTTATGTGTGAATAGTGCGATTTATCCGGGTGTGCCATGTCTGGTGTGAACACAGCATTAGTTTGTGGCGGGGTTATACACTTATTAGTCCAATGGCTGATGTCAGAGTCTTTAAGAAGCTTAACATTTTTTTAAATAAAATGATAACTTGGTCGCATTTTACAACAAAGTATCGTTCGTAAAATGTTAGTTAACTACATTGGTTAACACAAACAAAGAGTCAACTAGAGCTTTACTACTCTAAAGAAATTAGAATTAGAAATAAGATTTACAAATAATATACCTGCAATCCGCTATATAAATGTAAGGAATTAATAACATGGACTTCATGTGAAGGTCTAAAATCAGTATTTAGAGACCTTCAGATTAATCTGCACATCTCTGGAAGACAACTAAAGCTTTTCTATAGTAGAAAGTAATGAAAAGAGTATGTTTTTATCCTACCTAAACGTTTGTTTTAGCCCAACTTTGTATACATAGTCACGAAAACCTCTCCGTTGTGTATTATTGGAACATACATTACATTTAGTCATTTAGCAGACAATTAATTGACCAATATATTTCAATCAAAAGTATCTGCGCTGTAAATTCGCACAAACATTTCCATCAACTGCCATTGACGACGATTAATAAATTCTGCAAAATATGTATCGATGATTGTTCTTTCATTTTAGGTCATGCATTAACTAACATTAACAAATGAGACCTTGTTGTAAAGTATTAACTCTAATCATTTTTCTTTCTTCTCTTTGGAGATAATATTTACATGCATTGTTAAAATGCAGCTGATACTGTAGTAGGCTGTGTGTTGCACTCTCTCTGTACTGTATCTGTGAGTAATTGCTTTATGTTTAGCTGTAGGGTTTTTTTCTGACTGTGTGTGTGCGTGTTTGCGTGTGTCCATGAGACCGCTCGAGGTGTGAAGAAGTATTGGAGTCTTATATGAGCGTTAATGGCGTCCCTGTTGACCCGTGGACTCTCGCAGGAGTCAATCCGACACATTGCAGACAATACAGGGCTTGATTTTTAAGACATGCTAAAATAATACTGCAAATGAGTGGAATTGCTTATTTATATACAGTTGAAGTCAGAATTATTAGCCCCCCTGTATATTTTTCCCCTCTGTTTGACGGAAAGAGGATTTTTTTCAACACATTTCTAACGTAATAGTTTTAATAACTAATTTATGATAACTGATTTATTTTATCTTTGACATGATGACAGTAAATAATATTTTACCAGCTATTTTTCATGATGCTAGTATTCAGCTTAAAGTGACTTTTAAAGGCTTAACTAGGTTAATTAGACAGGTTAGGGTAATTAGGCAAATCATTGTATAATGATTGTTTGTTCTGTAGACTTTCGAAAAAAAATTGCTTAAGGGAGCTAATAATATTGACTTTAAAATGGTTTAAAAAATAAAAACTGCTTTTATTCTAGCTGCAAATAAAACAAATAAAGACTATCTCCAGAAGAAAAAATATTATAGGAAATTCTGTGAAAAATTCCTTGCTCTGTTAAACATAATTTGGGAAACATTTAAAAAAGAAAAAAGGAGAAGGGCTAATAATTCTGACTTTAACTGTATGTATATACCTCTGCCTTCAATGTATTACCAGAAAGTAGTATAAATATACTATCAAGGGCCTCCCACTGTTAGTAATTAGGCTAATTATAATCGCTACAGATTTAATTTTCAGATATGGAATTAGACAATAGCCACTTTAAACGGTTTAAAGTGCTGTGAAATTGCGGGATTAACTTGTCTGGTAAATGTACTGTTTTTTTTTCCAGTGATGTTCTGTGTTTTATGCCTGTTACCCTGCTGATAAAATTGCTTAAGCCGACTTATGCTGGTTTCCTAGGCACAAACTGGTCCAAAACCACTTTATAACTCTAATAGACCAGCTTGAGTCCAGCAAATCAGCTCAGCTGAATGTTTTTGCAGAAAAATAACAGACTTTACGTTGGCATGAGGCATTAGTTGTAATTTTATCCCCATTTTTTTTGTTTTCATTGTGATGTTGAGTGAAATTGATAATCAAAGAAGAAAGAAAATGGACAGGAGCTGATTTTGTTTATGTGGAATTGATTGGATGATTGGTAATGGTCTATCATTAGTGGATTAGTGATTGACAGGTTAAGAAACGTCACCATATGTGGTTGAAAATAGTTTGAATAAATAATATGATTTTCTTTGAAAAAATATATAATAATAATCACAATAATAATAATAATAATAATAATAATTATTATTATTATTATTATTATTATCGTTATTATTATTATTATTATTATTGTTATTATTTTAAACAACAATATTATTAATAATAATAAACATTAATAATAAAATAATAATAATAATAATAATAATAATAATAATAATAATAATAATAATAATAATAATAATAATAATGTGATATGTAATACTTTACTATTCCATTAAAAATCAAAAATGGTCAGACTTGATTTTGATTAAAATATTAATTAGAAAAGTAATAATAATCATGAGATTTATTAATTGTCAAACTTGATTTGGTGATAAAAGAATGAAAGTAATTCCTTTAAAAATAAGAATCATCAGACTTGATTTGATGATTAAAAGACAAATATGAATAAATAATAAGTGAATTAAAATAATAATAAGAATGACATGAACAGCATTACTGTAATATTCCATTAAACAAATTAATTTTCAAACTTGATTTGGTGATACAAAAATAAACAAAAATAAGTAATAATTTAACTCTTTAAAACTTTAATAGTCCTTCACATATAAGGATCTTCACACCTGATTTGATGATTAAAAAAAAATATTAATAATGATAATAATGATCTGCACAGGAATATTGTAATCTTCCATAAATAAAAAAAGGATTATAATGTATAAAAATATTTATCTTTAATATTAGTTGCAAAATATTCCCCATTAATATTATTATTAATATTATTATTTTTATTATTATTGTTGTTGTTGTTGTTGTTGTTGTTGTTGTTGTTGTTGTTGTTAGTAGTCGTAGTATTAGTAGTATTATTATTAGTTGTATTATTAGTATTACATTATAATGTATAATGTATAAAAATATTTATCTTTATAATAATAATAATAATGGGGAATATTTTGCAACTAATTGCAAAATATTCCCCATTATTATTATTATTAATATTATTAACATTATTATTATTATTATTATTATTATTATTATTATTATTATTATTATTATTATTATTATTTGCTAAACATGCACACTCAGCCTCATGAGGCTTGTGTTGTGAATGAAAGCTCTTGTAAAAGCTGTGGATTGGCAGCTCTTCTAGCAGACGGCAGTATTGATTCCAGTGTGAGTGCTGTCCATTGAGTTAAACTCTGTCTTAGTGTGCTGTGCGGAGGTTAAGGCTGCTCAATATGGAGCGTCATTAGTAGATCTATCAGTGTCCTAAAGGACATGCAAACTGCAGCGACTTCAGACAGAGAAAGGCCCCGCTGATGGGCTCTTTGGCCCCGGGGTGTCCTGAAGGTCAGAGGTCGACACACTAACCTGCCTAAATGCACTTTCTAGCATTATATGCATTAGTGTAGGGGTTTGCTCAGAATTATATTGTCTTTAGAATAGATGCCACCCATGATGTGTGTGTGTGTGCGTGTATGAATGTGTTTGCTGTCCACTGACTTCTCGAGGTCAGATGTTTGACCTTCCTTTAAGCATTTGGATGATGCCTTTATATAGTATTCTGGCAGTACTATGGCTCAATAATGTGTATTGTCATATCTATATATCTATCTACAGCTATGGGAAAATGTAAACACCAAATTATGTATTCAAAATGATTTTATTGGTTTTATGATTTATGCATATGTATTTGATTTGAGTAAAGCATAATGTTTTGTTTTTTTTCTGCAAAATACTATTTTATTTTATTTTATTTTATTTTGCATAGGTCAAAAACACAGTAAAACATAATGTTTTGTTTTATTCTGCAAAATACTATTTTATTTTATTTTATTTTGTAACATATACCATAGTTTTTCACGGTACTATCTTTATTTTATTTTATTTTATTTTATTTTATTTTATTTTATTTTATTTTATTTTATTTTATTTTATTTTATTTTATTTTATTTTGCATATGTCAAAAACACAGTAAAACATAGTAAAACATAATGTTTTGTTTTATTCTGCAAAATACTATTTTATTTTATTTTATTTTGTAACATATACCATAGTTTTTCACGGTACTATCTTTATTTTATTTTATTTTATTTTATTTTATTTTATTTTATTTTATTTTATTTTATTTTATTTTATTTTATTTTGCATATGTCAAAAACACAGTAAAACATAGTAAAACATAATGTTTTGTTTTATTCTGCAAAATACTATTTTATTTTATTTTATTTTATTTTGTAACATATACCATAGTTTTTCACGGTACTATCTTTATTTTATTTTATTTTATTTTATTTTATTTTATTTTATTTTATTTTATTTTATTTTATTTTATTTTATTTTATTTTATTTTATTTTATTTTATTTTGCATATGTCAAAAACACAGTAAAACATAGTAAAACATAATGTGTTGTTTTATTCTGCAAAATACTATTTATTTTATTTTATTTTGTAACATATACCATAGTTTTCACGGTACTATCTTTATTTTATTTTATTTTATTTTATTTTATTTTATTTTATTTTATTTTATTTTATTTTATTTTATTTTATTTTATTTTATTTTATTTTATTTTATTTTATTTTATTTTATTTTATTTTATTTTGCATAGATCAAAATAACACAGTAAAACATAATGTTTTGCTTTATTCTGCAAAATACTATTTTTTTATTTTATTTTATTTTGTTTTGTTACATATACCATAGTTTTTCACGGTACTATCGTTATTTTATTTTATTTTTATATTTTATTTTGTAACATATACCATTGTTTTCCACTGTAATAACTTTATTTTATAACGTATATCATTGTTTTCCACTGTACTGTCTTTATTTTATTTTATTTTATTTTATTTTATTTTATTTTATTTTATTTTATTTTTTTACATATAGCATAGTTTTTCACGGTACTATCGTAATTTAATTAATTTAATTTTATTTAATATTATTTAATTTAATTTAATTTAATTTTATTTTATTTTATTTTATTTTATTTTATTTTATTTTATTTTATTTTATTTTATTTTATTTTGTAACATATAGCATAGTTTTTCACGGTACTATCGTAATTTAATTTTATTTAATTTTATTTAATATTATTTTATTTAATTTAATTAATTTAATTTAATTTAATTTTATTTTATTTTATTTTATTTTATTTTATTTTGTAACATATAGCATAGTTTTTCACGGTACTATCGTAATTTAATTTTATTTAATTTTATTTAATATTATTTTATTTAATTTTATTTTATTTTATTTTATTTTATTTTATTTTATTTTATTTTATTTTATTTTATTTTGTAACATATACCATAGTTTTTCACGGTACTATCGTTATTTTATTTTATTTTATTTTATATTTTATTTTGTAACATATACTATTGTTTTCCACTGTACTAACTTTATTTTATTTTATAACATATACCATTGTTTTCCACTGTACTGTCTTTATTTTATTTTATTTTATTTTATTTTATTTTATTTTATTTTATTTTATTTTATTTTATTTTATTTTATTTTATTTTATTAGCATACCATTGTTTTTTACATGCTATTTTAAGTATAACCTTGGACACAGTACAAAAACCTAAATATTTATGGCTATATATATTATTTCCAACTGATGCCATTATTCTATCATGAACCACCCCTTAGGGTATTCTCTCATCTGTATTTTCAGGGTTTTTTTCAGTCTCTTGTGCAAGGCACACTTGTCTAAGTCTCTGAAAGTGTTTTTCATATGCTGGTTTTATCATATGCTGTGTGTTTTGTGTACACGCGCGGCTCTATGTCACCCTATAGCGGGTGTGTTTCGGGTCTCCACCACATCAAGGGCCACACATCAGAGCCCAGAACCGCTCACTCGCTCGCCCTGCTTTAATTATACCACTCCCTCCGCCATGCTGTCATTTATAAAGCTTAAAACACTGTAATTAAGTGCTGTTTTTACAGTACCTCATAAATAATCCCAGGCCTTCCATAGCTTGGCTCTTTACAGACCTCTGCTCTTCCATACGCCAGCGATTGTAGACGGTCGTCCAAAAATAATCCAGTCGCACTTATTTTAGACTTCATTTACATTAGTGCGCTTTCCATTTAACATTTCATTTCTTAACGCCTGCTGTCTTTCAGAAATGATCTTCATGCTTAATACATGACCGAAAAAGCTGTAAAACTAAAGTATAACATTTTTGCCTGTATACAAATCAATCGAACAAACACTAGAACTATTAAAGCAAACACTAATTATAATTAGTATATAATTCAACTAATGTTTAAGGATAATTTTAAACATTTTAAACAGCTAAACAGTTGAGTTTTTCCATTTTAATAAATTTTTAGCTTAGCTCAGCATAGATCATTGAATCAGATTAGACCGTTAGCATCTCATTTAAAAAAACAGTTGAGTTTTACCAATTTTGAATCAGTTCATCCGATCTCAGTGTGGCGGGAGCACTTTTAGCTTAGCTTAGCATAAATCATTGAATCGTATTAGACCATTAGCATCTCGTTCAAAAAAACAGTTAAGTTTTGTCGATTTTAAATCTTTTCAGCCAATCTCAGAGTGTGGCGAGAGCACTTTTAGCTTAGCTTAGCATAAATAATTAAATAGGATTAGACCATTAGCATCTCGTAAAAAATAAATAAATAAAAAAACTGTTCAGTTTTACTATTTCTGAGTCCATTCAGCCGATCTCCAAGTCTGGCGAGGGCACTTTTAGCTTAACTTAGCATAAATCATTGAATCGAATTAGACCATTAGCATAGGAAAATTAAAATTTTTGATAATTTTCCTATTTAAAGCTTGACTCTTCTGCAGTTAAAACGTATACTAAGACCGACGGAAAAATAAAAGTTGACATTTTCTAGTCTGATATGGCTAAGAACTATATTCTCATTCTGGCGTAATAATCAAGGAACTTTGCAGCTGCAACAGGAGCAATGATATTATGCAGCACCTGAAATTAATCCCCCATACAGTATAGGTAACTAAAATATTGAGAAGCAATTTTTCATTTCAATTTTCGTATTAGTTTTCTGATGATGATGTCAGTGTGCGGATTGGGTGAAATATGCTTAGCCATGCCTCTCCCACAATTAAGCCACACCCACACTAGAGTTTGAACTTGCAGAATTCTGTTGTACAGCACTGCGAAAAGGGAGATGGTAAAACAAGCTGATTAGACATGGATAAAGTGATAGATTGCTTTATATTTACAATTTCGAAACTGAAATCTCATACTTTGAGATCTTCTGTTGGTTGCATGATGCGATTAGGTTAGCGTCCACCAATTTTGATCTTTAAAACGCAGCGATATGCGAATCTTGTGCTTGTGTTTCAGGTCTGCATTCGCATACGTATAAATGGAAGTCTGTGGGGCGAAAAGTTCAGTGCTTTGAAAAAGTGAACACAGCTTTAGATTACTGCGTTAGATGAGAGGAGGAGCAACAGACATAAAACCGCGCCCTCTACTCAATATTCTGTTTAAGTTGTGTCATCATACTGAAAACAAAAACCTACAGTCACTTAATATTAAATATTAAATGAATATTAAATGAATGTTAAATGAGAAAACAGACTATTAATGAATATTAATGGAGAAAACAGTGGCGTGGCTTGTTTTTTTCTACTGCAAGATGATTGGATGTAGTAAAGTAGGCATTTAATTCAGAAAGATCAGGAAAAGGGTTTCAGGAGAGTTATTACAACCTAACAGACTCCTCCTGCTCACCGTTTCTGTTTGTTGCCTAGTACTGTCAAAACTGACAATTGGAGGGGCGTGGCTAAGTATGTTAGCCACGCCCAAAACCTCAGACAGACATAATCTGAGAATTTAACCGAAAGCAAACAGGATTCAGATTTTAATTTAAAATAACAAGGGCAAGCATTTTTTATTCTTAATGACATGCACAGATAAATTGTTCATCACAAAACCAGCAATGTGAGCTAACAAAATCAATAGGGTGAGTTTTGATTTCATGTGTACTTTATCTGCATTGCAGTCTGCTGATTGGCCAGATTTTGGTGTAGTTTATTTCGTGAATGAGGAAATATTTCCAACCACGGTGAACATGTTCTCAATCTGTTGAGCAGTGATGTAATTAATGACTCTACCAGCCAAAGCCACAGACGCGAGGAAAATATAACCATATGGCCAAAGAGATCGTAGATTTTAGAGGTTAGTCGATCTCTATTGGCCAAAAGACTCTTTGTAACTGTATTTATTGGATGTGTTACGAGTGTGATTGTTGCAAGTGTGAATGTGTGTCCTTGTCTGTGTTTGTACGGTCAGATGGCAGGACTCGCTGAAACTCACACAGTCTTTGATCTGTTTTTCTGAGCTTCAAAACATGCCTCTACCTGCTAGAATCCTAAACATAAAGTCGCCTTTGATTTTCATGTCTGACTCCTGAAGCTTTTATTTTATAATTGATTCCGTCTTGAAAAAAAAGTCTTTCATTGTCTTGCCAGAAAAGCAAAGCACACTGTTTTATGAACAATTTGTTTTTTTTTCTAGTTGAACATTTATACTGTGCTTTTGAAATAGCAGCTCTTTTAATGGTGCAGTTTAGATTCGCTTGTCGTAAATTAGTTTGCTGATGCAGAATATGGGGGCGGAGTGTGTTTGTTTGTTCCTTTCTTTCTTTATTTGAACTTTTAACAGAACATAATGGACATGTTTTAAATCTCACCTTCCATATATTAGTAATTATTTCATTTTTTTAATTTTTTGTTTGTTTGCATGTTTGTTTAGACCAGGGGTTCCCAAACTTTTCAGCCCACGACCCACAAAATAACAATGCCAGTGACTCACGACCTCCACATTCCTCGGAGGTATAATTATACAAATGTTGCGCGCACAACCATAGGCCGATATAAACACAAGTATATTAACAACACAAAAAAGTGCAACAGTCTAACAATCGTATAATTTTTATAGCCATTTATTAATTTGGTTAATTAAATATTAACCTCTGCAAAGAGGCTGGTGGGCACAATGTTTTCAGCACAAGTCTATTCTTGGTTTAATTTTGGAGTCCACCACTCAGAGATCATCCTCAATGTTCAGATCTGACCTGCATTTATTTTTAATGTATTTGATTGCCATAAAGGTTTCAGAAAGTTTGACCTGGTGCTATAAAATCAATCTGCTGCAGCTGACGCTATTGCTGTGTTGTTAATCTAACGTAAACACACCAACCCTATGAAAAAAGAAATAATTGAAAGGCTGATGGCTTTCCATTTGCATGATGTTGTTTTTTATGTAACTATTAATTACTATTTTTATCTTCTGTGAGTTATCGGTAAAATATGGTTACTCTAATAGTTTAATTAAATTTATTTGACTTTTGGACATCACCAAGCGATCCCCTGTCATTGTCCTGCTACCCTCCAGGGAGTCCTGACCCCGACTTTGGGAAACACTGGTTTAGACTGAAGTAATAAAATGGTTCATAAAATAAATAAATAAATAAATAAATAAATAAATAAATAAATAAATAAAAGATGATCCCTAGATTTGTGTATTTTGAGATCAATACTACTCCTAGTAATAATAATAATAATAATAATAATAATAATAATAATAATAATAATAATTATTATTATTATTATTATTATTATTATTATTATTATTATTATTATTATTATAACAATAATAATTATAATAATAATATTTTTTTGTTTTGCTGTTTATCATTATTTATTTATTTATTTATTTATTTATTTATCCTTTATTTAGGAGAACAAATTCGTAATTTTTTCCCTAGTAATTACTGTTTCTGTTTGTTTTGTCTAAAGTAATACAATTGTTATATAAAAATGTATTTATTTATTTATTTATTTATTTATTTATTTATCTATTTATTTGTTTGTTTATTTGTTTGTTTGTTTGTTTGTTTATTTATTTATTTGTTTATTTATTTAGGTAAATGGATGAATCAATCAAGCAGTGAATATATACATATGAAAACTTTTTTGGGGTTTTGTCCTTTTTGTAATTAAATTTAGCATATTGTTTGATTATTTGTCATTTTAAAAATATTATTAAATATAGTATTTTACATATAATATTACAAATTGTTATATAATTATATTTTCTATAATTATTATATCATTTTAAAAATATTATTTTTGTATTTTAAAATATCAAATATTTATTTTAGTAAAGCTAATAATCACTATACCTAAAAACAAACAATACTACTTCAATTATTATTATTATTATTATTATTATTATTATTATTATTATTATTATTAGTTTAATGAATTCATATATGACTAAAATAATGAATGGATAAATATAATAATGACAGATAAAATAGTGGATGAATAAAAAGATGGATGGTGGGTAGTTGGATTTAATTGATGCAAAAAAAGTAATTGTTTGATTATTTCTCTAAAAAAAATATTATTAATATATTAATAGACTATTAAACATTTAAATATTAGTACAATAATGATTGCATACTACTACTACTACTAATAATAATAATAATAATAATAATAATAATAATAATAATAATAATAATAATAATAATAATAATAATAATAATAATATTAATAATAATAGCCTGCCTAGAAAAAAACTGAATAAGTCTGTGTGTGTTCTTATTGGACAGATGTATATCAGCGACAGTGTGGGAGTTTTGCTTTAGATCACTGACATGTTTAGACTCTGGAGTTAGTCAGTCCATGTTGAGCAGATCCACACTGGTGTCCTACAACATCACACACACAAAAGCTGAGAAAATAAATGTTTTCTTTTCTTTCTGTTGGCGATGAAAGGATGTCAAAAGCAGAGGGCGATGTGGTGAAGCCTCTAGATAATGGGGGAACTTCAGTTCACAAGAGGGAAAGGGGGATGAAGAAGAAGAGGGTGGAAAAACCAAATAAAGAGGGGAACAGGAGAGCCCTGTTTCTGAGACACTCACACACAATTGTTCATCTGCCTGGGACATAAAGGCACAGACACACACACCGGAGCACACACACTCACAGACACACAGCCATGTCAGATTGTCTTGAGTTGAGACCACCCAGACTCTCCTTCAGGCCCATTTACCCCGAATAGAGAGAGAAAAAAAAGAGTAGGAGTAGCCGATACAACTCTGTCATGCTGTCGTCTTTTTCTTTTTTTGTTTTTGCTAAAATGTTTGTATTTTTATTTATATATTTTTTTTCTTTCCCAAAATATTTATAAATCATATGTATAATTTACTTTCCCATAAAATCAAATGACATGATTTTAGACAATAGCTTTATCAAACCAAAAAAAAAAAAATGTTCCCCATACCAAATTATTTATTTATTTATTTACTATTTTTAAATATGAAATATTTATTTTTGTAAAGCTAATAATCAGTAAACCTAAAAAACAAACAACACTACTACAATTATTATGATGATTATTATTATTATTATTATTATTATTATTATTATTATTATTATTATTATTATTATTATTGTTGTTGTTGTTGTTGTTATTTTTATTGTTATTCTTATTTTAACAGTTAATAGTGATTTGTTTTATATATATTTTTGATAAAGATAAAAGTGACTACAGACTGAATGGGTGAATTAATTAATTTATTTATTAGTTCATTTATTTGTTTTGTTTGTTTACTAATTTATTTATTTATTTATTTATTTATTTATTTATTTATTTATTTATTTATTTATTTATATGTTTGTTTGTTTATAAAGATGGCCAAAACAGTCAATAATAATAGTAATAATAATAATAATAATAATAATAATAATAATAATAATAATAATAGTAATAATATATATAAAAACTTGACCAATTGATATAAATAAATATATAATATTCATTTTTTTTTTTTTTTTTTTATGTGGTCATGTAATTTGCCCATTAACATTTCCTGCTTGTTATCAAACTATTTCATGACTGTAAAAAGAGGCAATTCAAGAATAACTTATTGTTAAAACCGCTATTTTAACATTATTTATCAATATGTGGACCTTTATGGATTTTCGGAAGCTATAGAAATGATAGGGACTATTGATTTTCTTTACATCTCTCAAAATGGTCTATATCCCTTTATAATTTGATGTTTATTATTGTTATTTGATGTTTATGTAATTGAAAATGTATTGATTGACAAAAAATTTTTTCACTCTTCTAAATTTTATTTTCTTATACATATTTTTTTGCTGTCTAAATACGAATATAAACATGTTTATGTGTTATCTTTGTGTTATGCTGACCTATGCAAAATAAAATAAATAAATAAAATAAAAAAAAATTAATTTAATTTAATTAAATAATAAAATAAATACATTAAAATAATAAAATAAAATAATCAGGACGTGGCTGCAAAATAAACTGAGAAGCAGATCTCCTCTTACTTCCATATGAGCTGCCGAGTCGTGTAAAGAAATCTAAATTCCTGTCTAATCCTTAAAAAGCTCAACATCTGTCCCCCTCCATTCACATGTAAGTCTGTGTGTACATGTGTTCATGACAGTTTTTGCAGGAACACACACACTGTTTTGAATGTGTCTTCGGTGTGTGTGAGGGAGGGCCGTCTTTGTGAGGTAAATAAATGGCACTCCAGAGGGCCACAGCACAGCTCTTGAGATGAACCTCTGAGACATTAGACCTCCCCTCACCAAGCTGTTCTTCATAATGACAATATGCTTACCAGCTCACCAGAGAGACGAAAAAGACGTGTGTGTGTGTGTGTGTGTGTGTGTGTGTGTGTGTGTGTGTGTGTGTGTGTGTGTGTGTGTGTGTGTGTGTGTGTGTGTGTGTGTGTGTGTGTGTGTGTGTGTGTGTGTGTTTGTGACAGTTGTTTGCATCCGCTGACAATCCGCTGACATCCTTGTCAATTAGGATAAAGGGGCGGAGTCACTAAGCCCACCCACCCACGGGCTGGCAGCACAGAGGCCACACTGACCCACAAAAGGCGGCACAGATTGATATTATGTGAACTAACGATGTGAGGACTGATTAATTATATTAAGTTATTTTAGTTATGCAAGCTGTCCATTCTCCGTTTTATTTCCACGTGATTATGGGTTATTACTGTAGAGAAAGTAATCTTCCTAACGGAATTAACAACGGCAGATGGGGACAGAGAGATCTGATTGAACATTGGATGGATGGATGGATGGATGGATGGATGGATGGATGGATGGATGGATGGATGGATGGATGGATGGATGGATGGATGGATGAATGGATGAAAAAAACAATGGATGGATGATGGGGAGAGATGCATGGATAGATTAAATATTATTAAAACAATGGATGGGTTGATTGGTGGACCAAAATATTTCATACATTGAATTTATTAACAGATAAAAGGATGGATGGATGGATGGATGGATGGATGGATGGATGGATGGATGGATGGATGGATGGATGGAAAAAATGGAAGGATGATAAAAACAATGGATGAATGGATGAGTGGGCAAAAAGTTTTCATACATTGAATCCATTAATAGAAAAATAAATAAATAAATAGATGGACAGATGGAATAATGGATGATTAAAAAGATGTATAGATGGATAAAATGATGGATGGACAAAATGAAAAGATGATGGATAAAATGAGAGATGTATGGATGGACAAACAGACAAATGGATGGATGGATGGATGGATGGATGGATGGATAGATGGATGGATGGATGGATGGATAGATGGATGGATGGAATGGATGGATGGATGGATGGATGGATGGATGGATGGATGGACAAAACGATTTCATACAGTGAATTCATTAATAGATAAAAGGATGGATGGATAGATGAAAATATGGAATAATGGATAATTAAAAGATGGATAAAATGACGGATGGACAAAATAGATGGATGATAAAATGAGAGATGGATAGATGGACAAACAGACAAATGAACGAAGGATGAACGGATGTATGTATGGATGGATGGAAAAAAGATTTTATTCATTAAACTCAGTAGATTAAAGGATGGATGGATGGACAGATTAAATAACGAATGATTAAAAAGATGGATAAAATGATGGATATACAAAATGGATGGATGTATGGTTGGATGAATGAATGAATGGACGGACAGATGGAGTGACAGATCGGTGGACAGATGAACGGATGGATATATGGATGGATGGATGGATGGATGGATGGATAGATAGTTATATGGAATAAAATACAGAGAGAAGGACTGACAGATGGATGAACAGATGGACGGATGGATGGATGGATGGATAAAAGGTTTCATTCATTGAACTCATTAAGAGATAAAGGATAGATGGATAGATGGACAGATTAAAAATGGATGATTAACATGGATAGATGGATACAATGATTGATGTACAAAATGGACAGATGCTGGATAAAATGAGAGATGGATGGATGGATGGATGGACAGATGGACAGTGATGGATGGAGAAAAAGATGTACAGATGAATGGTTGGATTTCTTGAATTCATAAATGGAAGATGAGTAATGGATGAATTAAATGATGGATGGATGGATGGTTGGATGGATGGATGGATAGATGGATAGATCCATGGATGGGAAATATGTATAAAACAATGGATGGTTGAATTATGGATGGATGGATCAAGGGATTGATGAATTAATGGATGGATGGATGGATGGATGGATGGATGGATGAATTAATGGATGGATAGGAAATATGTATATAACAATAGATGACTGAATTATGGATGGATGGATCAAAGGATTGATGGATAGATGTGCGGATAGAGGGATGGATGGATGGATGGATAGAGAGACCATGATGCATAGTTAAAGCAATGATATGATGAAACACAGATGGATGGACAAAACAACGGAAGATATATGAAAAGAAAAACAATGACCAGGGGGATGGAGAGATGGAAACAGTATGAGTAGTTAAAACAATGGATTGATAAAATGACGGATGGATAAAGCAATGGACAAAATATGGATGGATAAAATGATGGATGGATGATGGATCAAATGAAGGATGGATGAATTGAGAGATGGATGGACAGATGAATAATTAGTTTACTTCCCTTATTTTTTTCATAATTCGATTATTAATATGCAGTTTGATTTGTGCAGTGGTCATAAGTTCCAGCGGGGCAGTAACATCTTCAGTGTGATTAAGGCAGAACAGGAAGGCCTTTGATTGTGGAGAGATGTGTTATTAGAGGGAAAGTGGGGTGATTTATTTCCAGAGGAGAAAGCTGTCATGTCAACTGCACTCCCTCAGCCACTGGAAGAGCCCAGCGGACCAATTAAACCCGAGAGATGGAGAGAAACGCCGAGCAGAAGAGAGAAAGACACACACAAAAAGAGAGAGAGAGAAAGAGAGGAGGGATCCTGAGCTGTCATAGACCACAGACAGACACTAGCTGCTGATTTTTTTTATGCCTGTTCTCCTTTAGACATCAACATAGCACTGAAACGGGAACTTTTTAATGCATAGTTCAATAAAATAGAATAGAATAGAATAGAATATTTATTTCTAGAGCGCTTTTACAATGTAGATTGTGTCAAAACAGCTTAACATAGAAGTTCTAGTAAACTGAAACTACATTAGTCCAGTTTTCAGAGTTGAAGTTCAGTTTAGTTCAGTTCAGTGTGGTTTAATTTTCACTACTGTAAGTCCAAACACTTAAGAGCAAATCCATTGATGCGCAGCTCCACAAGTCCCAAACCAAGCAAGCCAGTGGCGAGGAACAATACTTCACAGATTGACGAAAGTGAAGGAAAACATCTTGAGAAAGTCCAGGCTCAGTTACACTTGAAAATGTAATAAGTTGACCTTACTTAGAAAAATTGAGGAAATCAATTGCCTCAAAATTTCAAATAGTGTGTCAATTTTAAGTGAGCATAACTTAAAACAGTTTGCATTTACTTCTTAATAAAGTCAACTTTAGTACCGTTGGCTCATAATAATCAGTTGTGTTAACTTCTTATTAGTGTTCACATTACAAGGAAAATATTAGGAAACTGATTGCCTTAAAATTATCAAGTAAGCTGAACTAAACCATTCAAGTAAAGACAAAAACCAATACCTTACTTACGCCTGATTCACACAGGGCTTCAGCGTCAACCCTTGACAGAGGGTGTGTCTGAGGCAATTTAGTCAGCGATTGGCTACTGCCTGGGCTGGTGTATTTGCATACAGCGATCTGATTGGCTGACGCTTCCGTTGGTGCTTGAAAAGTTGAGAAAGTCCCAAATTCTGCAGTGAGCAACGCCACTGAAGCGGCGCCGATGGATCCACAATGCACCCCACGTGAACACGGAGAGAACATGTAAACTCCACACAGGAATGCCAACTGACCCAGTCAGGACTCGAACCAGCGACCTTCTTGCTGGGAGGTGACAGGGCTACCCACTGTGCTACCGTGCCATCCTAAAGACCAATACTTACACTTCTAAAACATTTTATTGTATTATATAGCATCCGCATACTGCAAAAAAACCAAAACAATGTAACACGTTATTACAGTTTTCCACCAAAGATTAATGTAGTAATAATAATAATAATAATAATAATTAATAGTAAAAATAATAATAAAATAATAATAATAATAAATAATAGTAAAAAATAATAACAATAATAATAATAACAAATAATAATAATAATAAATAATAATAATAATAATAGTATTTATATAATATTAATTATTTATTTATTATTGTATAAATATTATTTTATTTATTACTAATATATAAATATTTGTATAATATCATTATTATATAATCATATAAATGTTATTGCAATTATTAATATTAATATATTATAATATTTTGAACATCAAAGAATTGAAAAAGCTCTCAGATTTATTATGTTTGTGTCTGATTATGCTTAAGTTTGAATTCTTTCACCTGTTTCCTCAGTTCACTCATTACCATTCTCTATCATTAACATGCTTTTGACCACTCAAAAGTTGTAAATACATATTATTGTAAGTCAAGATTACTTGAATCTATTTAGTTTAACAACTTAATGTGCTAAAAAGTTGGAATTACTTGTTTAAATATTGTAAGGTGAAGAAACTTATTCATAATACATTACCTACACTTAATTTTTATTAGTGAGAACAGTTATTGCTTTTCACAGTGTAGGCACGACCATTTCTCCTCTGGCCAAACTTCTTGTGCAGAGCTGTAGTCCAGGCTCTGGAGGCTGGAGAACGCTGGACGTCCATAGAATAGAACAATTTAGACTAAATATGGCCTGATTGATGATCATATAATGTGTCTGTCTGAAGTCGATCTCACAGTTGGCGTGGTACTATTGTTCCGTCTCTGTCCGTATGGTTGGTGTCATGCACAGGTAATTAGTGCTCATTATTATTCTGCGTGTGCAACACTAATTAAGGGCCCTGTTGTGTGGCTCTTCTCCATCCCTCTATTCAGTCTCTGGTCTCTTGGCCTTTCACCTCAGGGGACCAGCTCACCATTCAGAGCTTTGTACTTGTGAAAACACACTCTCAGCCTGGGTGGGGTTGTGTGTGTGTGTGTGTGTGTGTGTGTGGTGTGTGTGTGTGTGTGTGTGTGTGTGTGTGTGTGTGTGTGTGTGTGTGTGTGTGTGTGTGTGTGTGTGTGTGTGTGTGTGTGTGTGTGTGTGTGTGTGTGTGTGTGTGTGTGTGTGTTATAGCTCTGTTTTGTATCATTCACTAACATGGTAGTCTGTGCCTGAATTTTACTTGCATAACAGCAACAGATGTTTTGGAAAAATGTAACAACTTCATTGCGACGTGAGTGTGTGAAATATTCACAAACAATACTTTGCATGAAAAAGTTGTTAGCAGAAAATGTAACGATTATGGAACAAACTGGCTACTACAACTCACCTAATAATAAATGTATGAAATATGGTATGTATGTTAGTATGTGTGTATTTACTTATTTAAAGACATATTATGGAAGACATAAAATTATTCAGATTATGTTTAGGTCATTTGAAATAAATGTTGATAAAGCTAAATAATTTAAACATGAAAATAATGCAAAACTAAATTTGATATATATCATTTATTTCATAAAATTAAATACAAAAGTTCAATATGCTTACATTTTTTTAAATGTTTGAATGTCTACAAATAAACAATAATGTTACGAAATATTTGCAAGTGTTTCTACTAAGTTAGTCAATATTGTAATTTTTCATACTAAAACTTTTCACAAAAGTTTTTAATTTTATTTAATTTTATTTATTTTTATTGTTTAATTTAATTTAATTGTTATTTAATTAAATTAAAATTTTCAATTTAATTTAATTTAATTGTATTATTATTATTATTATTATTATTATTATTATTATTATCATTTATTTATTTTATTTTATTTCATTTTATTTATTTATTTTATTTAATTAAATTAAATTAAATTTTTATTTTATTTTATTTATTTATTGTATTTTTAATTTTTTTTAATTTAATTTAATTTAATTTAATTTAATTTAATTTAATTTAATTTAATTTAATTTAATTTAATTTAATTTAATTTAATTTAATTTAATTTAATTTAATTTTAATTTATTCATTCATTCATTCATTCATTTTCTTTTCGGCTTAGTCCTTTTATTAATCTGGGGTTGCCACAGCGGAATGAACCGCCAACTTATCCAGCACATGTTTTATGCAGCGGATGCCCTTCCAGCTCCAACCCATCCCTGGGAAACATTCATACACACTTATTCACACACATACACTACGCAATTTTTTTAGCCTACCCAATTCACCTATAGTGCATGTCTTTGGACTTGTGGGGGAAACCGGAGCACCTGGAGGAAACCCACTTGAATGCAGGGAGAACATGCAAACTCCACACAGAAACGCCAAATAAATATAAATATAAAAAATAATAATAATAAAAAATAGAACTTCATCCTCCGCTAAATGCCCCATGGAATGCTCAAATGAAGCTTATTTGATTAAAACGGGGTTGAAAGTGCTTGATAGTAAACTACACTCATAATTTCATGCAATTATGTAGATAAATCCCCCAAATCAATGCAGTAAAATACAGACAAAGTCAATTTTTTGGTTTAGTCCTAAAACACAATTAAAAAATTAAAAGGCTTATGTTGACATTGAGGAAATATCCTCATATTTTTTTTCAAATGTGACACTGGACCACAAAATCAGTATGTACAGTATATATAAAAATACATTATATGTGTCAAAATACTTTTAAAATCTTTATTTAGCAAAATATTTTGTAAACGATATCAACTATATCACAATTAGTAATATGCATTGCCAAGCACTTCATTTGTTCAAATTTTAAGGCAACGTTATGAATATTTATATTTTTTAACCCTCAGATTCAAGATTGTATAATAAAAAAATAAATTAATTAATTAATTAAAAAAAAAAAAAAAGTAGTTTTGTGGACCATGTTCACAAATGTGCACTTTGAAACACTTTGAATCATCATTATCATGCAAATAAACATCTTAAAAGGCTAAAATGTTTTCCGTTTTTTCTGTAAAATGATTTAAAACACACCGTAACCCTCTTATAACCAAGCATGCAGTCACTGATATTGATATTTCAAAGTTGCACCAACATTATAAGCAATATTTCTCTCCGTTTCAGGCTTTATTTTAAGAGTGAGCATCTTTAACCAACTGTCTGTATAATTGAGACTGTGACACAGATGGCGAGGTCCAAACTGATTACATTGAGAGATTTATTATGAAATAGTGACAGCACAGCCAAAAAAAAAAAGCAAGAGACCCGTGCCACTAAGCAGCGTAATAACCTCCTAAATCACATTTGACATTTTAAAGGTAGACACAGAAGCCGTGCTGGCCAATATCTGAGGTCCGATATTAAAGTCCTCCTCTGCCTCTAATCTCATTGCTTTTGTTTGACAATCCTCCATATGAAGTTCCCCCTCACCGAGACCTGACGGTAGCCTTCTTTTCCCCCTTGGGACCCCCCCCCATCCCATCAGCCCCCCTTTTCTCTGGCTCTCCAGCTCTCTCGTCCTGACACCGGTTGCTAATGGGACCGGCTTCTGAAGGCCCGCCGCCGGCTACAAGAGGATGCCGAGACCCCTTCTGTTGCATCCCGGTTAAATATGCACATGCTTTGCAGAGCGAAAGGCGGATGAGGAGGGCTCTTTGTACTCTGTAAACAGTACAGAGGTTGTTAACTGTCTCTGGGCTAATCCGCTAGACTCCAGCTGCCCGCCTGGAACCATTAGAGTTGTCGGGCCGGGGTCAGAACACGGGCTCAGACAGAGATGCAGGCAATCTGCGTTGAAGAGAGGGGAGAAGAGGGATGATTCTGCCTCTGTCAAAAAGGGGCGTTTAGCATATTGTGGCGCTTTTTGTAGATTATTCAAATAAAAAAAGAATGTTTAGCTCAAGATGGAAAGAAGTGGTCAAAAAGGAATGAATGAATCTCAGGAAAAAAAAAATCTTTACAATAAAATGAAATTAAATTAAGGGCTGCACGGTGGCGCAGTGGGTAGCACATTCACCTCACAGCAAGAAGGTCGCTGGTTCGAGCCCGGCTGAGTCATAAAGGGACTAAGCCGGAAAGAAAATGAATAAATGAATGAATGTTCAACTGGTTGAGCATTTAGGATGATAAAATTATTCATTGTTTTTGGAGTCTCATATGCTTACCAATATTGCCAATTTTTTGATCATATATATTTTTTGCTGGATAAAAATGTTCGTAACACTTTAGTTTAAGTACCAATTCCCAATATACTGGCTTATTATATGGCTATTATTGCGATATTGTCCATTTAGTAATACTTATAAAGTATGATAACCAATACCCAGACCCAACTACTACCTTAATAACTATTAATGTTTACATGAAAAGTTGCTTAGACTTCATGTTAGTTTGTTGATTTACTTCCAACGGAAACTGAATGTTGAGTTGGACCAGGGGCTTTCTTTTAGCACATAACTTTATCATAGCAAACTAACGGTAAGAGGGGCGTAGTTAAGAATATTGTGGCTGAAGTCAGCAAACTGACGTCAGCAAAGAAAGACCACTACTCAAAACACATAAGCAAATGGTCAAATGTAGATTAAAGATTACTAAAACATTTTTTTCCAGCAGATTAACTTGATATATTGTAGAATAATTGTTCACAATTTGCGCTAGCAAAATAAACATTGCACATTTTGATTTCACACTGACTTAATAAGCACTAAACTAGTAGTTTATCGAGCTAAAAGACTTAGTTAATAGTTTGTTAATACCGAGAATTGTACATGTGTGTCCAAACTATACAAATAAAAGAACAAGCACTATACAAGAAAACAGAACAACTGATTAAAATGATCCCCCGATTCCACATCCTTAACCTCTCGACCTCATCCCAGGGCTATTTTACCAAATGAACCCAACGTCCCGCCTTTCCCGGTCCCATCCCCAGCTATCCCGCCCCTCCTGGCGGACTATGGGTGCATCTATCATCATTCAACCCCTGCTCTCCCTGTTGCTGGCATGCATAATGCAATGAGATCTGGATTCCATTGCACCTGCTGCCTTCTCTTCTTCCACCGCTCCATCTCTTCAGTTTCTACCCCTCGGGGACCAGGGGAGGGATAGAGAGAGACCCCCTTCCCTCCTCATCCATCCACCGAAAAGCCCTGCAGGACCGAGCGCCAGGCCTCGGGTGTGAGATAAATAGCGGATGGGATGTAATTCTATAATCTAGGCGATGGCTGGAAGGCTGATTAACCTATCAGCTGCTGCCCCATGACCAGCTCTCTCAGATGGGCTGCTGCTCTTCCAGCTCCCCCCCCCATTGGATGGATGAAGGGATTGTGGGTTGTTGCCCCAAGCCAGGATGAAGGATGGATCCTGAGCATTCTGTCGGGATATGTAGGAGTGTGTTAATCATTTGTTCCGGCTCTTTTGTTGTTTATTCATTAGTTTTGTGGATTTTTATTTTTATTTTAGGTTTTACAGAGCTGTTGAATGCTTGATTTTGATTGGCTAAGGGGCATTTTAAGGTGTGGAATAATTTTCAGCTAGACGCACAATTAAAGTAGTTCCAGACCGGTCTAGACTGTGTTTTACACTGTATAAAACAGTTATAAGACACAAATCATGACAGCAAATGTTTTGGGTTTTTGTTACTTTAACTTATTTTAATAACTTAATTAGACTTCAGATATTTTTTCTTTTAGTTTTACTAGGTTTTACTGCAATATTAATAATATTAATGAATTTAAATTAAGGCTGGGCTGACAAACAATATTATATCGAATCGCGATAACATCTATTTCAATAACAATGATAAGCTCTGTAATTTTTACTCTATATTGATATTAGAGCCAATCACACAGCAGAAATGTGCAACAATGAGAATCTAAAAATGTGTTGATATTAGAGATGTACCGTATTTTCGGCCACCAAAAATTTATCGGCTGAAAATGTTATGGGACCCTCAAATTTTTATTGTTTCATTCATTGTTGGGGTTCTCTTTTAAATCTGGAAGCATTAACAACTTATATAGAAATAAATATTGTTATCATTCAATATGGAAAATAATTAGCGCGACTGCAGTTTTGCCATATCACCCAGCGCTAATTTATTTTATTAATTTAATATTAATATTTTAGTCAATTTGACTGCATATTAGTTGAGATGACTAGAAAAGATACTTTGATTCAACAGGGACAACAAAAATCAACATAGGCTCATTCTGAAAATGTAACCTTTTATACAGTGTGGAGATCGTGAATTATGTAGCCAGAGCTATATATGGCTGCATTTCATCTTTAAAACGAATGCTATGGGGTGGTATGACGCCGTTCCTTACCATCTGACCGCTTACCTCCGTATGAAAGGCTATTCTATTGTTACCAGTTTGTTCGGTAGCTCGACATGTACGTCCGCCGACTTGAGACACAGAGCGGAGTTGACCGTAACAACGGGGTTCGAGTCTGGTGAAGAACGGTTCCAGAAAGCAACTAAGATAAAAACAGAAGCCAAAAAATAAATTAAACAAGTAAATAACAGGGTGAGAATGTGGTAAAATCTGAAAACATGGTAAAAATCAGGGGTTTTTCTTTTTCTGGATTGCTTTTTAAAACACTGCAGTTGGGTTTAGGGAAGTGGCTGGGCGCTGGTCAATCTGTGCTTTTTAAAACACAATCTGTTGGTTTTAGGGAAGGGGGAGGGTGGGGGCATTGGTCGGTTGGTCAGTCAGTAAATCAGTCAGTCGACAGCAGCCTCTGGTGGATTTACATGAGAGGAGCAGGCCTGAATGGCACTCACGAGAGAAATTTGAGATCTGAAAAGCATACACAACGGCCTCTGGTGGATTCGCGAAAACAAAAACTGCAAAAAACATAGCTCCTGGAACGTATTTGGCACTCTCCAGAAATTTATATAGCGGTACGTAATCAGAATGATCCTGGGTTGACAAAAATTAAGGCATTTTTAAAGAAAATGTCACTTTGCTAAACACTTTCAGTTATTTCAAATGACTTCAAAAACCTACACTGCAAATAAAGCTGTAGAATTTACAGTATTACTGGCAATTTTAGTTGCCATTAACACTGTAAAATAACAATTACAATTGTGGTGTAAAACTACAGCAAAGTTGTAATTGTTAATTTACAGTGCGCTTATGAATTTTGCCAGAAATACTGTAAAAATTGCCAGTAGTAATGTTAAATTTATAAGCGCACTGTAAATTAATAATTATGATTGTGTGCTAAATCTACTGTAAATTTTACAGTATTACTGGCAACCAAAATTGTGCAATTTCTAGCTAATTTTTACAGTGTAAAAAAAATATAATCAACTCAAACTAAGGGTTTTGAATGAGATCCATAAAAAATAGGCCTACACATAGTAACTGTGAGGGAGCCGTAGGCGATGACATGGAGGCAGAGTAAATCCAAATGCTGGAGGTTTATTAAACAAACAGCAAGCATAAAACACAGGCAGGATCGTAATCGAGAACAGGCAAAATCAAACAAACAGGAAGGCAGTCCAAAAGACAGCCAAAGCAGAGTCCGAATCCTAAAAAGCAGAAGTCAAAAGGAAAGCAAAAAGGTGATAACAAAGTGGAAAACACAATAGAAAAAGAACACTCGGTACAGCAGTGGAACTGGCAATACTTCGCAATGAGAGGATAAAAACAGTGGCTGCGTCCGAAATTGCCTACTACTCTGTAGTACAGCATTTGAATTTAAATGTACTACTCGGTCGTAAGAAAAGTATATTCTATACAGTATGTGACAGTATATGACTGGAACTCGGACGTACTACATACATCCGCCATTTTGTCATGATCACGTGGCTTACCTATGGGATAGCGTAGCGTGCATTGGAATCAGAATCTTGCCGCAAGTAGTAGGTAATCGGCTTGCATACTGTTTTTAGCGTACTATGTAGTATGGAAGTATGTGATTTCTGACACAGCCAGTGTGTTTATATATGGTGGCAACAAAGAAGTTACCACAGAGGAAACGCACAGTCAGTATTCAGGAGAGAGCTCCCTCTGGTGGTTGGATGAATGGCTATCCGGCTCATTTGTTACAGTAATTTTGTTCAAACGAAAACTTCAAAAGGTCTTAAAATACAACATCTGAGCAATGTCTATAGATGTGGTTACTATAATACACGCAGAATAATTAACCCCAGTCCAATTAGTTATTAAAAAAAGCACTCTCCACCTGATATGTCCGCATCACCACGCTAAATGTGCATTATTTTCTAATAATTCAATGTCGTGTGTTTAATTATTTCATATATACAGTATTTTTCAACAGCAATCATCACAGTCATTTAGATTTTAATTTATTTAGTCTGCTTTCATTTTCCTTCCCTCCCTCTGTAGTTGCTCTGTGTTTCCCTCTAAATCCTCTTCCACCCGCCCCGTGGTTCTCCTAAATCCCGGGTAGATAAGCACCAGGCGCTCCTTTTGGCATTGGTGGACAGACGGCCGGTCCGTGCCAGTGGTCATGCCAGGCTCTTATGAGAGTGGCATTGTCTGTGTCTCCCACCCGTGCCGGTCTGCATAGCTCAAGCTAATTACCTGTCATCTGGCTCACAGGAAGAGGCCCAGAGATGAGCCTCTTTGTCTTTTTGGGGAAGATGCTACATCGCACTTTTATCCTTGTTAAAACTTTGTTGGTAATAGACAGTATTGGTTCAGATGTACCTCTGTGCATTAGTTCACCTAAAATGTCTAATTCTGATATTAGTTACTCACTCTCATGTCGTGAGACGTTTGTTCATATTAGGAACACAAATGAAAATATTTCAGATGAAATCTGAGAGCTTGCTCATCCTCAATGTACAGAAATCACCATGAGACGGTCAAAGTCCTGAGAAGGAACCAAAAATGTGACTTTAGTGGTAATCATATGAAGCTCCAAGAACACTTTTCATTCATTCATTTTAGTCCCTTTATTTATCAGGGGTCGCTACAGCGGAATGAACTGTCAACTTATCCAGCATACGTTTTACACAGCGGATGCCCTTCTAGTTGCAACCCAGTTCTGGGAAACACCCATACACACTCATTTCACACACATACACTACAGCCAATTTAGTTTATTCAATTCACCTATAGCGCATGTCTTTGGACTGTGAGGGAAACCGGAGCACCTGGAGGAAACCCATGCCAACACGGGGAGAACATGCAAACTCCAAACAGAAATGCCAACTGACCCAGCCAGGACTGGAACCAGCGACTTTCTCGCTGTGAGGTGACAGTGCTAACCACTGAGCCACCGTGTTATCCCAAGAACACTTTTGTGTGCCAAAATAAAAAGTAAATACAACACTGTTTGCCTATATCTTTTCCTAATGCCCGGTTAAACTTTAAGAAATGCAGTGTCTTTTGCTGTGAATGAGCTAGCAGTATTTGGGTTTTGGTTCAAATAATGCTAAACTCAAGGTTTTGATGGACGTTGAGATATGAAACGCTCTTGATGAGCTTTTAGAAATACAGTCTGATTAAGTAGAGTTTTGCTGAGACTGTGGCCTAGCAATTCTTTAGCTTTTGACTTTAAAAACTGGTTCACATATGGACAATACGGGTCATATATTGTTCAAATTCAAACTAACAGGTCTTTATTCTTTTAGAAATTTTAATATGTACTAGTCACAAGTAGTGTGTTGTTTATTTTTTACGTTGCGCTGAATTATCATGAAACATTATCTCATCCATTTTATTTTCAAAACAAAGTTGCTTGAAACATGAAATTTGATATATTTTACTTGCATTTAATAAGCTTTCTATGTATTTAAAATAACTATATTATATTAATTTGCATGTTGACAACTTAACCATTAATAAATTCTTTAAAAAAATAAATCTTATTGTAAAGTAAATGGAATATGTGACTCCAGACCACAAAAGGCAGTCATAAGTGTAATTTATTTAGTCAAATTGAGATTAAGCCTGAATAAATAGATATTTTATTAATGTACACATATTTGGGATGTAATAAACAAAAATCTAAATACTGAGAAAATTTTAAGGTCTGATGGCTACTTCCAGCAGGATAACGCACCATAAAGCGCGAATCATCATAGACTGGTTTTTTTTAACATGACAATGAGTTCACTGTACTCAAATGGCCTCCACAGTCACCATAACTCAATCCAATAAAGCACCTTTGGTATGTGGTGGAACAGGAGATTCACATCATGGATGTGCAGCTGACAAATCTGCAGCAACTGCGTGACGCTATCATGTCAATATGGAGCAAAATCTCTGAGGAATATTTCCAGTACCTTGTTGAATCTATGCCACGAAGGATTAAGGCAGTTCTGAAGGCAAAAGGGGGTCCAAACTGGTACTACTAAGGTGTACCTAATAAAGTGGCCGGTGAGTGTATATCAAATATAAGCATTAAAAGCTCTTTGTAGCTTTTTGTTTAGGTTATACTGTACGTGCACTTGTAGCTTCTATAAGTGGCATATCAAGCCTTGGTTCAACTTTTAAAGCGTGTTTTATTCCGATCCCAGAGGGACCAGATTGTTCAACAAATCTTTTAATTGAGACAGATTAAAGCCTTCGCCTTGATAGCGGTGCTACTGTAATGTTGAGCAGCGGTGAGTGTTTCAATGCGCAGTCGGGAAAACAAAAGAAGAGGAAAGCTAAACACACACACAAAACTGGAGATGGAGAAAAAGGGTGATAACGCTCCCTCTCGCTTTCTGGCCGGCTGCCATGTGGAGCGTTCATGCAGGATTGAGAAGAATAGCAAAACAGGGGCCCTGGACGTCAGCCAATGAGTTTTCAGTATTTCTTTTTTTACTTTTCTTCTCCTCTGTGTGAGTATTTATTGCTTCTGCCAAGATCTTTAGCCAGAAAGTAATGAAATCTCACACTCACCAGCAGGAGGTAACATGATTGCGCCGTATCGTCCCAGCGTTTGCTCTGTCCGCTCTTTGTTGAGGTTTATCTATGCACCTTTTAGCAACAGTCGTGACTTACTAGCTTGGAAAGCTGCACCGATCGTGATCTTATCAGGCCATGCGGCACATGAGTAGGCTCTAGGTGTGAGTTAGCGGTGTGGAAAGTTGAAGCAAGTCACGAATCGCAGTGTTATCAGAGCATATGGCACTCGTAAAAACTTCTAGAGCATAACAGTGGACATTTGCTCATTGACCAAACCCTTGAGGCAAAGAAGTAAGAAGGTATATAATCACTGCACACTATGAATCATTTAAGCATTAGCAAACAGTTATTCATCATTTGTTAAGCATCAACTCTGCATTAATAGACGTCAGAAGGTTATTATAAATACAGCTACAAATGATGTATTCTTAAGTTATGAGCACATATATAATGTGCCTAATGTGTCAGGGTTGGCAAGGAGGACCCAAACGCAGAATGGACAGGAGAACACAACTGGTGAGGGGAGGAGACTCAGGACTTCAGGATGATACAGAGGGGAGTGTCTTATGGGGGTGAAACAGGCTGGTCAGGAAAGGGGAAATTCCAAACTTCTGGCCAAGCAGTCAATAAGTAGCTAGCCGAACGTCCTGTTTGGGACAGGGGTGGCAAACAGATGGAACATCAAGTCAAGGGGATCCACAACCAGGGAAGACTCAGGAGGGAAGTGACACAAGCAACACAACAGGACTAGACAGCTGGGGAGACAAAAAAATTAAAAAGAAGGGCAAGTAAAAAACAAACTAGAACAAAAGTAAAAATAAGAAATATTTAGGAGGGGAAAAAATAGAGCTCGAGAAATAAAATAAAACAAATAACTAAATAAAACTACTAAAACTCAAAACAAAAAGGTCAAAAGAAATAAGCTATAGCTAGAAATAAAACAGAAAGTAAAACACAGTAACCGGAACTAAAAAATAAAGAACTAACAAAAGACTAAGGCTAGACTGGCACTGAAGATCACAAAAATGGCAAAATGAAAACTTGAAATTAGTATTGAACTATAAACAGAAATAAAATTGAAAATGACAGCAACCTTGCAGAAAGAAGAAAAATAAATAAAACAGAATCAAAAGAATAAATGAATTTGAGATAAAGATCAAAAGACTATACTAGACTAAGACTAGACAAAAGAAACAAAACTAGACTATATAAAAAAAACCTCTATCAAGCACTAAACAAGATTAGCTAGACAAGCACGCAAAAGATAGTATGACGAACCAGCAAGGACAAGTGGAAAATGAACTCCATATAAGGGGAGTAGAGAGCACGAGGAACAGGTGAACATAATTAGACAAACAAGGAGTAAACAAGGGGGCGAGGCATAGGAAAACAAGGAGGCAGGACAAGGGGAGCACATGGCCAAAACACAAAAGAGACAACCATGTGCTAATACACAAAACAAACAAAGAGACATTAAACACAGACAGGAGTGACAGGGCTGTAAGGGCTGGATCCTGACATAATGATTATATTTTTATACTTTTTCTATTATCATTTTTCCAAGTTGAGCATTTGATTAATTACAAATCAGTTAAGAGTAGTTGGTCATTTTTAAGATCGTTTAGGATTAGTAAGTAAATGATTAATAAACTATTCAAATTAGCATTTATACATCTCATTTTTGAGGCATATAGTAATCGTTCTGTGCACTCAAAAAAGTACTTATTTAAAAAAACATAGGCTCATTCTGAAAACGTAGCCCTATATTTACATTTCTGGAGATCGCAAATTATGTAGCCAGAGGTATGTATGGCTGCATTTTGTCTTTAAAAACGAATGCTACAGGGCGGTTTGACGCCGTTCCTTTTCACACTTACCAGCTGACCGCTTACCTCTGTATGGACAGCTTTTCCGAGTTACCAGTTTGTCCAGTTGCTCGCCATGTACGTCGGCGGACTTGAGACGCAGAGAGGAGTTGACTACAACGATGGGGTTTGAGTCCAGTGAAGAACGGTTCCAGAAAGCACGTAAGACAAAAACAGAAGCCAAAAAATAAAATAAACAAGTAAATAACAGGGTGAGAATGTGGTAAAATCTGAAAACATGGTAAAAATCAGGCGATGCCTTTTCTTTTCTGGATTGCTTTTGAAAACACTGTCGGTTGGGTTTAGGAAAGTGGGTGGGTGGGTGGGTCAATCTGTGCATTTGAAAACACTATTGGTTGGGTTTAGGGAAGGAGGAGGGTGGGTCAGTCGATCGGTCAGTCAGGGAGTCAGTCGAGAGCAGCCTCTCGTGAATTTACGTGATAACAGCAGGCGCGAATGACACTCGCGAGAGAAATTCAGAGATGTCAAACCTACACAGCAGCCTCTGGTGGATTCATGAAAACAAAAACTGTAACAAAACGTACCTCCTGCGATGTATTTGCCGCTCTCCAGAAATGTATATAGCGGTACATTTTCAGAATAAGACTGGGTTGATTTAAAATGAGTTAAAACAAAAAAACATTTTGTGGGGAGAGTGTGTGGGGGAGGTTGTCTGGGGGGGGGTGCTACTTAATTGTTTTAAGTCCAATCCACTTAAATTTGTACAAATGATTAAGTGAACTTAATGTATTTGTATTTGGAGAACATAACCTAATTGTGTGGAACTCAGCATTTATTACAGTTTATGGTAATAAATGTTTTACTGACACAAATTCCTACAGTTTTGCGAGCTTGTCTATAGTAAGGACTTAAATTTATGCTTTGTAAATCCTTTATAAATGACTATATATATATTGTAAATCCCCAAGTGAGCCTGGTTTTTATAAAGGTTTCTTTTCCTTCACTTTGGTCAATTGGTGAAATTTGTTCCTTGCTACTGTCGCCACTGGCTTGCTTGGTTTGGGACTTGTGGAGCTGCTCATCGATGGATTTGCTCTTCAGTGTTTGAACTTTCAGCAGTGAAAATTAAACTGAACTAAACTAAACTTCAACTCTGAAAACTGGACTGACGCAGTTTCAATTTACAAGAACTTCTATGTTAAGCAGCTTACACAATCTACATTGTAAAAGCACTATAGAAATAAAGATAAATTGAACTGAATCAAAGGAATTTAGATTATTCTTAATAGAAAAACGAA
>LR812533.1:46127700-46260200 GCA_903798195.1 Danio kyathit
TTTCACATATCCATCTATCCTTCTACATATCCATCTATCTATCTATCTATCTATCTATCTATCTATCTATCTATCTATCTATCTATCTATCTATCTATCTATATATCTATCTATCTATCTATCTATCTATCTATCTATCTATCTATCTATCTATCTATCTATCTATCTATCTATCTATCTATCTATCTATCTATCTATCTATCTATCTATCTATCTATCTATCTATCTATCCATCCATCTTTAATTTGATTGATTTTTTTATTTATCTGCTTATGTATTTATTTATTTAAATGTTCTCATTTTTATTTGTTTGTTTGTATTTAGTTCTATTCAATCCTATTTAATTCTATTTTGCTTCATTTTTGTAGATATGTTGAGATATGGGATAATGTATGACACGTTTTCACATAATTGATGCTAAAAATCTCATATGAATACAACATTTGAAAAAGTTGAAATTACTGTAATTTAAATGTGTAAGTTAAAATATTTTTAGCAATTATGCTAGCCTTACATTAGGTATGTTTGTTTGATTTACTATACGTTAAAACAGTACATTTTAAAAATTTTATTTATTAATCTGTATAGCATATATATATATATATATATATATATATATATATATATATATATATATATATATATATATATATATATATACAGTTGAAGTCAGAATTATTAGCCCCCTTTGATTTTCTTTTCTTTTTTAAATATTTCCCAAATTATGTTTAACAGAGCAAGGAAATTTTCACAGTTGGTCTGATAATATTTGGTCTTCTGGAGAAAGTCGTATTTGTTTTATTTCAGGTAGAATAAAAGTTTTTATTTTTCAAAAAACATTTTAAGATCAAAATTATTAGCCCCTTTATGCTATATATTTTTTTCGATAGTCTACAGAACAAACCATCATTATACAATAACTTGCCTAATTACCCTAACCTGCCTTGTTAACTTAATTAACATAGTTAAGCCTTTAAATGTCACTTTAAGCTGTATAGAAGTGTCTTGAAAAATATCTAGTCAAATATTATTTATTCATCTATTTATTGAATATTTTAAATAGGTTTAGCTTGTTGTTGTTGTTGTTGTTGTTGTTGTTGTTGTTGTTAATAATAATAATAATAATGATAATTTATGATTATAATACATTTTCATTTATTAATAAATTAATAGAAAATGTATTATCAAATTGTATTTGTATGTGTTTTAATTTTAACCTTATTTTAATCATACCAACAACAAATAAATATGTTATAAATGAATGAATTAATGAATAAAAATAAATAAATAGACGTTTATTTTAAGTAATTGTTTCTGGTGTTTGCAATAAATAGTCATAATAATAAAAAAAATTCTTCTATAATAAAAATAACATAAAAAACAAAACAATAAAAAACATCATCTTCTTTCATGCAAAGTATGTAATCCCACATGTACTGTCTAAGTATCCCGGATGTACTGTTCTCAAATCCGCAGAGTGAGACGTGATCATCTGGAGCACTTGTGGTTGGTTCAGCAGGGCGTCTGTAAATCTGCCCGAAACAGTTGTGAGCAGGTGCTGTAATGCTCCAATCAGAGCCACACAAAGGCTGGAGATTTCAGCGCTCAATCTAAAGACAGACTCAGCTCAGAGACTCGCTTTATCTCTGCCGTTGCCTTCTGGATGTGTCTTTAATGCCGCCACTTATGAAGTCTCTTGCCGCTGATTGCTACTGACATTTTGGGGGCATTGACGAGCTCATTTAGTCACCCTGTAGAGGAAGACGAAGAAAGAAAGAATAAAGAAAAAACATTCCTCATTTGCTTGTTCTAGTTGTTCAGCTTCATTTAATGAGGAATGTGTTGTGTTTCTTCCATGAGTGTTTGATATTAAAATTCTGGTAATAGAAGTGCATGCGTGTCAAATACACACACACACACACGCGCATATATTTCTGACCTGTGTTTTCATGTTGTGCTTTAGCCTGCAGGCTGATGCCTCCCTAGCAGAATATGGTTTGTTTTGCTTTGCTGGAGAAATGGAATAATAATAGAGAACCATAAGAAACCCAGTAGGCAAAACAAAACAGAGAGAGAGAGAGACAGAGTCAATGAGAGAATGAATTTCACCTCCAGCCATAGGTCAAAGTCCCGGCAGCTATTAGTAGAAGAGCTGGATGAGTTTGTGCATGTGTGTATGTGTGTAAATGAAGATACTACTGTTTGCACATTCAAATAGAGAAGCAGTTTCCTTAGGGGTCTGAATTTCCTTCCAAAATAAAATTGCTGGTGTTGAGTGATTTTTTTATTTTATTTTATTTTATAAACAATATTCAATATGAAGTGAAAATATTTTCTCTCTCTCTCTCTTTCCATCTTCCCGGTTCTCTGCTGATCCTGATGTTCCTATCTTCTGATGTTTTTCTCTCATCTACAATCATAGGTAAGTTGTTTTAACTGGCATTTACACACAATATGTTTGGAATAGCATGCTACATACAACAGAGCACACTTGGTTGCATAACGTATCCCACATTGCAATTTGCTCAACTAGACCTTTCATTCCCAGTATGACAAATGATCCCGAGGTAAGCTGTTGCTACAGCTGCTAAAACATTTGTTGACTTACAACTTAAGATAGATAGACAGACAGACAGACAGACAGACAGACAGACAGACAGACAGACAGAAGGATGATAGAAAGGTAGATAGACAGACAGTCAGACAGCAAGACGGACAAAAGGATGATAGATAGGTATGTAGATAGATAGATAGACAGACAGACAGACAGACAGACAGACAGACAGATAGACAGATAGATAGATAGATAGATAGATAGATAGATAGATAGATAGATAGATAGATAGATAGATAGATAGATAGATAGATAGATAGACAGACAGACAGAAGAATGATAGATAGATAGACAGACAGACAGACAGACAGACAGACAGACAGACAGACAGAAGAATGATAGATAGGTATGTAGATAGAGAGATAGATAGATAGATAGATAGATAGATAGATAGATAGATAGATAGATAGATAGATAGATAGATAGATAGATAGATAGATAGATAGATAGATAGATAGATAGACAGACAGACAGACAGACAGACAGACAGACAGAAGAATGATAGATAGATAGATAGATAGATAGATAGATAGATAGATAGATAGATAGATAGATAGATAGATAGATAGATAGACAGACAGACAGACAGACAGACAGACAGACAGACAGACAGACAGACAGACAGAAGAATGATAGATAGATAGATAGATAGATAGATAGATAGATAGATAGATAGATAGATAGACAGACAGACAGACAGACAGACAGACAGACAGACAGACAGACAGACAGACAGACAGAAGAATGATAGATAGATAGATAGATAGATAGATAGATAGATAGATAGATAGATAGATAGATAGATAGATAGATAGATAGATAGATAGATAGATAGATAGATAGAGAGATAGATAGATAGACAGACAGACAGACAGACAGACAGACAGACAGACAGACAGACAGACAGACAGACAGACAGACAGACAGACAGACAGACGGACAGACAGAAGGATGATAGATAGGTATATAGATAGATAGATAGATAGATAGATAGATAGACAGACAGACAGACAGACAGACAGACAGACAGACAGACAGACAGACAGACAGACAGACAGAAGAATGATAGATAGATAGATAGATAGATAGATAGATAGATAGATAGATAGATAGATAGATAGATAGATAGATAGATAGATAGATAGATAGATAGATAGATAGATAGATAGATAGAGAGATAGATAGATAGACAGACAGACAGACAGACAGACAGACAGACAGACAGACAGACAGACAGACAGACAGACAGACGGACAGACAGAAGGATGATAGATAGGTATATAGATAGATAGATAGATAGATAGATAGATAGATAGATAGATAGATAGATAGATAGATAGATAGATAGATAGATAGATAGATAGATAGATAGATAGATAGATAGATGGATGGATGGACATACAGACGGACGGACGGACGGATAGATAGATCTGATGGACGGATGACAGACAGACTTTCCTGTATTGCTGGTGCTTGTTTTTCACCCATTAGTTTATTAAGTCATTGATTGTGTTCACCTGGGCCTTGTATGCCCTCAGTTCTTAAGTTATTTTGTTTAGTATTGGCTTCAGATAAATGGATGGATGGATGGAAGGATGCTTGAATGGATAGATGGAAGATGGATAGATGCTATATTTACAAAATGGAAATCCGAAATGGTCATATGTAACTAATATAGCCTGTTAATGCTGATAACTGGCAATGCACAGAATTTTCAACTGCTGAAAATGATCGACCAAAAATTGCTATTTCGGGTTTTGTCAGAAAGAGAAAATGGCACACTATAAAGTCAAGTTCAGAGTTGCTTAGTATTTCACTCTGTGGATATTCCTCTCATTTACGTGTAAAATAAAAAAAAGCAGCTTAAATGTTTTTCAGAACACTTTGTATTCGTTTTCCTTGCTGCGCTGTTATAGATTCACACAGAACATGTAACATTCAAGCATTTCAATCATAATGAATCTCAGTGTTAATTATATTTGCTAAACTGACTCATGAGGATTGTAAACAACAGTGAATAAGTATAAAGTGCTCCTATTCACATCGATTAGCATCTCGTAGCCTCAGCTTTAGTTGAGTCTTAATGAGATTAGTGGTTTTAAATTGAGTTTTTCTCAAATATTAACATATTGGCTCGTATAATCCCGATAAAATGTCCAACGCTCACGTCCTCAGAAGCTACAGATGGTACTTAACACCAAAATAACAGTATTTTCATCGCTGCAAGCTTAGGTTTGTCAGTTGAGTGAAAATAAAGCGAGACTGTGAGACTAAACCAAGAGCGTGGAGGTATAAATAAACATGTACGCTCTTGTCCAAAAGCTCTTAACGGGATTTCCTAAATGTGTCTGAAAAAGTGCCTGGTTGGGTAAATGTAGGTCGTCCTGCGAATGTGTGTGAAGTTAATATTTGTTCGGTGGAGGCCCGGTGTGTGTGTTTAAGGCCTGCTGGGATGACTGAAGACTGGATTGAGATGGAGGGATGGATAAGGGAGGAGAAATGGGTCTAATTGGCTTAAATGGTCCCGTCTCGGCTCAAAGGAGCAAGGGTGACTGACAGAGAGGAAATAGATGAAGGTTTTGTTTGACATTGTGACCCACACATATGTTACGACAATAGGCTAACCTGTTTAGACCTAGCAAGCACTTTACTGAGCTTTAGATTCACTCAAAAACACTGTCTGTTCAAACTACTTATTCAAAATGAGCTGAAACAACACAATTCTTGAGGGTTTTTTGGGGACAACTTGATTGTTTATGTTCAATCTACTGTACTTAAATTTAGAAAAATTAATAAGTTAACTTAATTCTTTCATGTTGTCCCAATACAAATCGATTGTGTGGATCCCAGCATTTTTTTACAGACTAATTTTGGCTCTGGGTTCTTGAGCAGTTATGTCCAGTTTTGTCTCCTTCCCTTCCCTTCTATCTTGGTGTTTTTCTCATCGACTCCTTCCTTATCTTACGCCCCATTCACACGGGGCTTCAGCGTCAACGCTTGACAGAGGGCGTGGCTGAAGTTGGGGCTGACGCGATCGTCATAGCAGCGTCAGCCAATGAAATTAGTCAGCAATAGGCCACTGTTGGAGCTGGTGTATTTGCATACAGCGATCTGATTGGCTGACGCTTCCGCCTCTGAAGCGGCGCCGACGGATCCACAATGCAGTTCGGCAATGCCTGACGTCACCCATTCAAAGTGAATGGGAAGCGTTGAAGCTGACGCCCGTGTGAATGGGGCGTTAGTTTCCTCTCCTTTAAACTTGATCTTTATTTTTGTTTAGTTCTCTTTTTTCCTTCTCTGCAGTCTTCTCTTCCTTTCCCCTTCATTTGTTGGGAATTTAACACTCATCGTTTGCTTCCTCTTCACTTCCTGTTTCTTCTTCCTCTTAACCTCCCTTACGTTTTCCTCTTGCTCTGCAGTTTCTGCCTTGATTTCTTCTGCTTGCCTCTTATTTTTGCTTGTCATCCGCTCAATCTCTCTCAATGTTTTTGTCTTCTTTTTTATCTGAATCCATTTTATGAAGCTTGCTACTTCTTCACTTCCGATTTCTTCTTCTTCCTCTTTACTTCCCTTACGTTTTCCTCTTGCGCTGCAGTTACTGCCTTGGTTTTTTATGCTTGCTTGTCATACTCAATCTTTCTTAATGTTTTTTTTGTCTTCTTTTTTTTGTCTGAATCCATGTCATGAAGTTATAACACTCATCCCTTCCTGTTTTTTTTTCCTCTTGACTTCCCTTATGTTTTCCTTTTGCTCTGCAGTTTCTGGCTTGGTTTCTTCTGTTTGTCTCTTATTTTTACTCGTCATCTTCTCAATCTTTTTTTGTTTGAATCGTTGTCATGAATTTAACACTCACCCTTTGCTGTTTCTTCACTTCCTGTTTCTTCTTCCTCTTTACTTCCCTTATCTTTCCTCTTGTTCTGCTGTTTCTGCCTTGGTTTCTTCTGCTTGCCTCATTTTTTACTCGTCATCTGCTCATTCTTCTTGAATTTCATTTTTTTTTCTTTTTTGTTTGAATCCATGTCATAAATTTAACACTCATCCTCATCCTCATTTTTTCTCTTTACTTCCCGTTTCTTCTTCTTCTTTGCTTCCCTTCCTTTGTCCTCTTGCTCTGCAGTTTCTGCCTTGGTTTCTTCTGCTTGCCTCATTTTTTAAATTTTCATCCACTCAACCTTTCTCTATTTCACATTTTGTTTGAATCCATGTCATCAATTTAACACTCATCCTTTGCTTCTTCTTTACTTCCTGTTTCTTCTTCCTCTTTACTTCACTTATGTTTTTTCTCTTGCTCTGCAGTTTCTGCCTTTCTTCTGTTTGTCTCTTATTTTTACTCGTCATCTGCTCAATCTTTGTCAATTTCTCTTTTTTGTCTTCTTTTTTGTTTGAATCCCTTTCAAGAATTTAACGTTCATCCTTTGATCTTCTTTACTTCCTGTTTCCTCTTCCTCTTTACTTCCTTTTTCCTTTTGTTTTGTAGTTTCTGCCTTGGTTTCTTCTGCTTGCCTTGTATTTTGGCTTGTCATCTGCTCAATATTTCTCAATTTCACTTGTTTTTGTCTACTTTTTTTGTTTGAATCCATGTCATCAATTTAACACTCATCCTTTGCTTCTTCTTCACTTCCTGTTTCTTCTTCCTTTTTACTTTCCTTACGTTTTCCTCTTGCTCTGCTTTTGCTTGTCATCTGCTCAGTCTTTTCAATTTTACTTTTTTGTCTTCTGCCCATTACTGTCTATCTAATTCTGTACCCATTCCTTTGATTCACCTTTTTTCGCTGCTTGTCTCAATCTCCTCTTCTTTTTCTACCATGTGTAGTCTGTCACTTCCCCTTCCTACTCCACTTCCTATGCCCCATCAATGTTTCTACCTCCTCTCCAAACCTCTTCCCCGTTTCCCAGTCCCTTTCATCCACTTCCTCTGCAATCCCCTGTCATTCCTCAATCTCTCTCATAATTTTCTTCAGTCTTGATCTCTTCCACTTTCCCATCTTCCCTCTGCCCTTCGTCTGCCTTGACCTCTTTTTCTCTCTTGATTTCATCCTGACTGACTAATAACAGTTACATTACCTCCGTCTTCTGGCTGCTGTTACTGTACGTGACATTACTAGATAAATTGGAATCTCACAGATCTCTCGGTTTGACCCGCCGTCAAACAAATGTCTTAGTCTTTAACAGCCTGTAATTTATGGCCCTGTAAAGATGACAGTGATTGATTCTCTCCACATTCCCGTGTTTTATTGCGTCTGTGTGACAGCACGATAATTGGACTGAATTTTAATGAATTTGGTTGTTTTAACTCTTAAGTAACTCTTAAACAGTTCACCACAAAATGACAATTCTACCATCATTTAGGCCCAATCCCAATTCTTACAGTTACAGTTACGAGTTTATTGTCACATTATATCGTTATGATAACATGATATCGTTTCCTTCAGTGATTTCCCAAAGATAAATACTAAAACATAACGCAACTGGAATAACTACAGCGGTTGCCATCGTCTGATCACATATGAAGTAAAAGCTCATGACAACATATGATGACGTGTGCAGGTGTTGTAGTGCTGTCCCATTTCTTAGAGGTACATTTTGAAGCTCTTCCCCTTCACACTCTGCATCAAGGGCCAAAAGGAAGGGGAAGGGGTACAAAATTAGAATTGGGATTGGGCCTTACTCACCCTTCACTTCTTCAAACCAGGACTTAATTTTGTAGGGGTGTCAAAATTAATTGTTTCTTCGGTGCAGACGCAGGTCAGATGTGGATCCGGCACTTCTGAAATCTGATCCGGCACCTCATTTTATCGATCCCCCTCCTCACACGCAACCCCACCCCGCTCTTCACTTTTTACAGCGACTCCACAACCCTCTTCACTTTCTTCCGCGACAACACCCCCTACTACACCATACCCCCACCTCCCGCTCTTCACTTTCGTCCGCGACACCTCTCCCTCCTCTGGTAACATGCCGGATCCGTTATCCCGATCTGTTCCAGGACCTTGAAATTAATAAATTAAGCACTGCTTCAAACCTATTTGAGTTTCACAAAAGAAGATATTTTGAAAAATGCTGGTTGATACCCACTTCCATAGTAATTTAATAATCTTTTTCTACTATGGAATTCAATGGGTGCCCGCTTCCTTCTTTTGTGTTCAACAGAAGAAAGAAATTCATAAAGGTTTAAAACCACATGAGACTGAATAAATGATGACTAAATGATCGTTTTTTGGATGGACTGCTGGGTTCCACGCAATTCTTTCACATTGTCCCAACACAGATTGTTAACTTATTTGTTTTACAAATTTAAGTTGATTGAACATTCATTTATTCATTCACCTTCAGCTTAATCCCTTATTTATCAGGGGTCGCCACAGCGGAATGAACCACCAACTATTCTGGCATATGTTTTACACACCGAATTCCCTTCCTTCTGCAACCTAGTACTGGGAAGCAGCCATATACTCGCATTTACACACACACACACACACACACACACACACACACACACACACACACACACACACACACACACACACACACACACACACACACACACACACACACACACACACACTCATACACTACGGCCAATTCTGTTTACCCAATTCACCTACTGCATATTTTTGGACTGTGGGGGAAACCGGAGAACATGCAAACTCACACAAAAATGCCAACTGACCCAGCCGGGACTCAAACCAGTGACCTTCTTGCTGTGAGGCGACAGTGCTAACCACTGTGCCACCTGTTGATTGTACATAAAACAATTAAAGAACTTAAGAATTGTGTTGATTCAGCTCATTATAAATAAGTCGTTTGAACAAGCAGCAAACCTATTTGTTTGAGTGTGTACTGTCTCTTTAATTCTTGGTAACTCTTAGTTATGAAACTACATTATATTGAGGTCAAGTCTTCTTCTGTCTCTATCCTCTTTCTCCCTACAAGCCTCCTCCACACTTACCGACTTATCTCTCTTCAGGGTCGTTGCCACGGGTTACAAGGATGATTGAGACACACTCTTTAGCGTTTATCCAGCAGTCTGATAGCAGTTGCTGAGGGCCCTCTTTGTTCTCAAGACAGACACACACATACACACAAGCATACACACACACATTTATCTGCCACTGGAAGTGCCAGCAGAGGGTCTGTGTCCACTAGTACACAAAGACTGCTCAGTGTTCAGTCTGTAAATCTCTCAGCAGAGCCTCGGTCCATATGGAGCCTGCTTGCTTGCTGTGTGAGTGTGTATTCTCCTAAGACAGCCTCTGATTTATTTTCCTCCTCTGCATCTAAGTGTTACTGACATTCGGTTAGCTGTAATCGTTCCTTTCCTTCTGGCATGAGTGTTTTGATGGGTTTACCATAACAACAGGTGGGCCGTGCAGTCATCTGGATGGTTCATGCTCCGGTTATAAAGTATCTAGATGTAGTTGAACAAAGTGGAATCAAATTTAAGGGTTTCACGATGAGTTCGGAATTGAAGTACTATACTATCATTGGATCAATTATTTTGCATACAGTATCATACAATTGCATTCCATTAACAGCCCTAGATATATGTGAAACCAAAGGGATTGGAGAAATTAGCTTTTCTAAAGCTTTGAAACAGATGAACCGGTTGCTTCGCAAAACGGTTCAAAACGTTCGAAACACCACATGCTAGGACACCTGCTGATCAAATCCATGTTATTGCAACAAAAATGCAGTCAAAATTTACATTAAATGGCTTTTTCTAATACTACAAATGATAAATTGAAAGTATAACCAATCAAATGCACTTTAACGTCATTAAATATTTTGTGTCTAAATAAAATGCATTCTTTTATCAATTTTCAAGGTTTGTTCCATTGTGGGCTCTGTTAAACAGGCCGACAAGGGACTATTAACTAATAATATTCCTTTTCATTTTACAAATGCCTCACTAAAACGTCTACAAATTAGTAAAATTGATCAGCGATCAAGTAAAACCAATAAAACGTTTTCAGTGATTCACCACTGGGGGGCGATTTGAATCAACTCATATGATTCATGTAGATTTTGTTGTGTTATTCTGATCGCCCCTCCCCCAGTGGAGAACCATGTAATATTCTAAATGTTTCGAAACAGTAATGTCGTAACAAAGTCCCGTTTTCTGAAATCACATAACCTGAAATCACGTGATTCACCACTGGGGGGCGATTTGAATCAACTCATATGATTCATGTAGATTTTGTTGTGTTATTCTGATCGCCCCTCCCCCAGTGGAGAACCATGTAATATTCTAAATGTTTCGAAACAGTAATGTCATAACAAAGTCCCGTTTTCTGAAATCACATAACCTGAAATCACGTGATTCACCACTGGGGGGCGATTTGAATCAACTCATACGATCAACATAGGCTCATTCTGAAAACGTAGCCCTATATACGTTTGTGGAGATTGTAAATTATGTAGCCAGAGGTACGTGTGGCTGCATTTCATCTTTAAAACAAGCACTACGAGGTGGTATGATGTCGTTCCTCCATATGGACAGCTTTTTCGCTGTTTTAAAACTGTATTGGTTGGGTTTAGTGAAGGGAGAGGGTGGGTCAGTCAGCCATTCAGTCAGTAGACAGTCAGTCGACAGCGGCCTCTGGTGGATTTACGTGAGAACAGCAGGCGAATGGCGCTCGCGAGAGTTATTTTTAGATCTAAAAAAGCGTACACAGCGACCTCTAGTGAATTCGCAAAAACAAAAACTGCAAAAAAACGTAGCTCCTGGAACGTATTTTGCTGACTTCAGAAATGTATATAGGGGTACGTTTTCAGAATGAGCCTGGGTTGCATATGATTCAAGTAGATTTTATTGTATTACTCGGATCGCCCCTCCCCATTAGAGAACCATTGCATTTTCAAAATGTTTCAAAACATTAATGTCATAATAAAGTCTCGTTTTCTGAAATCACATAACCTTAAATAATGTGATTCACCACTGGGACCATGTAGATCAACTCGTATGAATCATGTAGATTTTATTGTATTACTCAGATTGTCCCTCCCCCTCCCAGTGGAGAACTGTTGAATTTTCCAAATGTTTTGGAACAGTAAAGTCATAACGAAGTCCTGTTTTCTAATATCACATAACCTGAAGTGATGTGATTTACCACTGGGGGGTGATTTGAATCAACTGGTATGATTCATGTAGATTTTGTTGTATTACTCAGACCGCCCCTCCCCCAGTGAAGAACCAATGAATTTTGAAAACGTTTGGAAACAGTAATGTCATAAAGTCCCGTTTTCTGAAATCACGTAACCTGAAATCATGTGATTCACCACTGGAGGGCGATTTAAATCAACTCCTATAATTTAAGTAGATTGTATTGTATTACTTCGATTGCCCCTCCCCCAGAGGAGAACCATTGAATTTTCAAAATGATTGGAAACAGTAAAGTCATAATGAAGTCTCTTTTTCTGAAATCACATAACCTTGTCAATTTGATATACGCACCAAACCACTGATTCAAAAAATGTTTTGAAGCTTCACTTCGCAGTGTGTTTACTTTGTAGCTATAGTAGCCTTTCAAGAACGGTATATTTGCAGTTGATGTGACTTCAGGCAATTTTGCTTGTCCAGAGCACTGTCATTTTCTCCCCAGGATGCTGTATTTCAGGACTAAAGGATTACAAACGCCTGAGTTTTTATATGCGCGTGTCTGGAAATGGTGCTTGAATGTTTTAATTACCACAGAGAAAGATGCTGAAAGTGTGAAAACTCATGCGTGACTGGAGGATCCCTTTTAAAGCGGAGTGCTAATTATTGTCAGCCGGGTCAGGCCGTGTTTGTTTGCACCTGCGGTTTGCATGCTTGCCGTGTTTTGAGGGTGCTTTGAAGTGCACTAACTAAGGAGTTGAACAGAGCACACGCTAACCTCATAATATCCACCCTGGATATTGTTAAATTACCGAACGTGTCTGGAAATGACATTTACTGTGATCTCCTCCCCTTAGTGTTTTAGATGTGGACTTTAGTGCGTGGTGTGTAATGCTTCTCTCTTGTTTTTTGAGTCAGGGCAGTGGAAGTACACTGTATTCCCAGTGGTCCATCTAAAAGCAGTACAAAGTCAAATGGACTGCTTTTTTCAATGACAACTCAGTCAGCGAATATCTGAGTGGTCACAGTGGTTTCATGTCAGCAATATGGTGGATTTAAAAAGCATTTAATTCGAAATTTATTACGTAACTGAGAGGTTCAGCCTATAGTTTCAGCCTCAGAACTCTTAATCACGATCTGATTTAAAGCGATTAGTTAAATTCTACAGGATATTTGGGTGATGTGTTGTGCTGTTTAATGGTCCACAAAGATATTACTGCATGATGGCAACAAAACCCCTAATGTAAAAAGAAAGCCATTTTGTTTCCATCTGTCAATAAGTGCTCATTAGGATAAGCTAAATGGATCACCGCCCCCCTAACCCCCCCCCCGCCCCTGCCTCCCCAAAACTATATGACATTTGTCCCAAAGACTTTTTGTGACCCTGGACCACATGACCAGTCACATGGGTCATACATCATATGAATAGCTGAATAAATAAGCTTCCCAATGAGGTTAAGTTTGTTTGAATGGACAATATTTGTCTGAGACTAATTTCAACTAATTGAAAATCTGAGAAAATCTAAATATTAAGAAAATTCATTTTAAAATTAAGTTCTTAGCTATGCATACTACTAAATAAAAATTGAGGTAACGAAGTAAAAATCATCACCATTTACTACAGGCTTATTAACTTCCTTAATATTATTATTATTATTAACTTATTTTACATCCCTAATCTTACTAATCATTCCTAAACCCAACTATTACCTTACCAACTATTAATAAGCAGCTAATCTATGAGTTAATTTATTAATTAAGTGTTAATAGCATCAATTGTACATTAGAATAAAGTGTGACTAAAATATATTTACTGAAGGAAATTGACTAAATATCTTCAAGGAACATGATTTTCACTTCATTTCCTAATGATTTTTGACACATACAATGTATTTTTTGGCTATTGCCAAACATATTCACCTTATTCTCCGCGTACGAGCGGGCGCAGCCATTTGAATCATTTTGGCTCGAGACTTCCGGTCTCATTCACTTCCATTCATTTTTAGACATTAGAAACAGCTCGTTATGCTGCTTGTTGTTGCAAACAGATATTTTCTTATTATATTATATTTTGTCGTCTGTATAGTCATACAAACACTTGTTTGTAGAGAAAGTAGTTTGACCATTTTCTGCCGTTTATTATTCCTAGTCATTTCTCCCATAGGCAACTGAATCGAAAGTTCTAAAACAATCGCAAATACAAGTGCACTTCCGCATTGAAGAATAAGGTCAATACACATGCGACATAAGATTTCAACATAGGCTCATTCTGAAAACGTACCCCGTACATTTCTGGAGATCGCCAATTATGTAGCCAGAAGTATGTATGGCTGCATTTTGTCTTTAAAACAAAAGCTACGGGGCGTTATGACGCCGCTTCGTTTCGAGCTACGAGCTTTTCCGCTGATACTAGTTTGTCCAGTTGCTCACTGTGTGAGTTGGCGGATATTTGATGTGGAGCTGACAATATGGAGTTAACAGTGACAACGAGGTTCAAGTCCAGCAAAGAACAGTTCCAGAAAGCAAGTAAGACAAAAACAAAAGCAAAAAAAATTAAATAAACAAGTAAATAATAGGGTGAGAATGTGGTAAAATCTGAAAACGTGGTAAAAATCTGGACTGCTTTTGAAAACACTGTCAGTTGGGTTAAGGGAAGTGGGTGGGCGGATCAATTGATGCTTTTGAAAACACTATCGGTTAGGTTTAGGGAAGGAGGAGGGTGGGAGAGTCAGTCAGTCAGTCAACAGCGGCCTTTGGTAGATTTATGTGGGAAGAGCTGGCAGGAATGGCACTTGCGAGAGAAATTTAATATCTGAAAAAGCGTACACAGTGGCCTCTAGTGAATTTGCGAAAACAAAAACTGCAAAAAACGTACCTCCTGGGACGTATTTGGCGCTCTCCAGAAATGTATATAGGGGTACGTTTTCAGAATGAGCCTGGGTTGTAAGATTTTGTAGCCCAGGGTCACATTTAAAAGGCATCTAAGGGTTTTGTTTACAACAGTGTCAATAAAAAAAACACGCTTGTCTGTTATTGACTACATTTTCACGCCTCAAACCATCACGCTGAACAAACTAATCCATTATTTTCACTTGAAATAGTCTTTAAGGATTAAATCAATAACTAAAAAGCTTTTGAACATTAGAAACTGTATCTAAAGTGGCATATTTTGAAATATTGTTGTCTGTAGATTTTCTCATTTATCACATGCCTGCTTGTCAAATAAGTCAATAATGGCCATTTGATTTGAAAACGTTGTATTAATATGCTGAAACGTTTCACCGCAGGATGCAATCACTGTCTAGTCTTCTTTAGTATTCAGTTCATAAACAGGCACATTGGAAACATGAACAGACACACTTTTTTATTTACTATTACATTGTTTTCATTATAACGGCTGTAAGCTTCTGCGCTCCGCTGTCAAGATGCGGGACACCCAGGGCTGACCCTTCAGACGCCACGCTGTGACTTTTTATGAAACGTCTTGCTCGTTTTATGTTCGGCAGCTTTGCTTTTCTCTGCAGTACAATGTGGCGACATGCTGTGCCCAGCCATAAATAATCTGCCTCGCGGTAAGAGAAGGTAATTGTTCATTGTAATATTCTGGCCCTCGACAGATTCACAGTTTAGATTGTTGGCTGTGCAAACAGCAGTAGAAAGAGAGAGAGAGAGAGGCTGGTAAATAAAGAGGAAAATCCCTGAGCGCGGCGTTTGGACGAGTTTCAAGACGTGTCTTTCACACGCCGATAGAGCTCCGACACTCTCTCGCCTCACCTTAATGGAATCATTTATGCTTTTCATTCGATTCCGGCTAAGATCTGATGTGTTGTGTGACAGCCCGTTAACAAAATGAAGTTGCACAAAAGTGAATATCCTTTCCTCATTTCCTTGCATCATTCACTCAAATTCTGTTGACTTTCCACTGTTGGATTTTACTGAAACACTATCCTTATGTTTGTTTTGCCTTTTTATAACAACGTCAGCTTATAATACATCTCTATAGTTTTTTAGTCAGTGTAGCTAAAGTACATTGTATACCTAGTAGTCTAACTAAAAGCACTAAACTGTAAAAGCGATTAGTTACTTCACCTAAAAATAAAAGTAAAACCATTGCTTTAAAAGTGACAAGCTGACTTTGCTTAGAGAATTAAGTGAACACATTGTAACTTGGAACTGTTCTGTTGACTTAAAATAATTTTTATAATTAAGCTCATTTTCCCAGTACTAGGTTGCAGCTGGAAGGGCATCCGCTATGTAAAACATATGCTGGATAAGTTGGCGGTTCATTCTGCTGTGGCGACCCCTGATGAATTAAGAGACTAAGCTGAAGAAAAATGAATGAATGAATGAATTAAGCTCATAGTGTACAATAAAACTATTTTGTAAAATCTCTGACGTCATGCACACACACACGTTCAGTCTATAGCTATATTCACTACCTGACAAAAGTCTTGTCGTCGATCCCAGTTGTAAGAGCAACAAATAATAACTTCTAGTTGATCATTTGGAAAGTGGCAGAAGGTAGATTTTTCCGATGAATCATCTGTTGAACTGCATCCCAATTTTCACAAATACTGCACAAGATCTATTGGAACCCACATGGACTCAAGATTCTCATAGAAATCAGTCAAGTTTGGTGAAGGAAAAATCATGGTTTGGGGATACATTCAGCATTCAGGCATGTGAGAGATCTGCAGAGTGGATGGCAACATCATGAGCCTGAGGTATCAAGACATTTGTGCTGCCCATTACATTACAAACCACAGGAGAGGGCAAATTCTTCAGCAGGATAGCGCTCCTTCTCATACTTCAGCCTCCACATCAAAATTCCTGAAAGCAAAGAAGGTCAATGTGTTCCAGGATTGGCCAGCCCGGTCACCAGACATGATCATTATTGAGCATGTCTGGGGTAAGATGGAGGAGGAGGCATTGAAGATGAATCCAAAGAATCTTGATGAACTCTGGGAGTCCTGCAAGAACGCTTTCTTTGCCATTCCAGATGACTTTATTAATAAGTTATTTGAGTCATTGCAGAGATGTATGGATGCAGTCCTCCGAGCTCATGGCAGTCATACACAATATTAATTCTTTTTCCACTGCTTTATATTCTTTACTGTACACTATAAAAAAAAATCCATAATTTTACGGTTTATTTCCGGCAGCTGGGGTGCCGGAAAAAACCCCATAAATAACGGCTGTTGAATTAAAGAAATTTACCGTAAAAAATGGATATTAAATTACAGAAATTTCCTTAAATTTAAATTTCTGGTAAATTTCTGTAATTTAATATCCGTTATTGTACGGTAAATTTCTGTAATTTAATGGCTGCCATTTACCCCAGCTGCCTGAAATAAACCGTAAAATTGCAGATTTTTTTACAGTGTACATTATTTCTGTTGTGATAAGACACGGTGTGTCTTACCGTGACAAGTGACAAGACTTTTGTCTAAGCAAAATGAGACCTTACTGTCATAATTAAATAATTAAAAATCAAGGCTTCATCATATTTTATTTTGGTAAAATAAGCGTAACCTAGAGGCCTTTGCCTTTCATATAAGCCACTTCAGAAACCAAATGATCAACTAGAAGTCAAGTTATTATTTGTTGTTCCTAAAACTAGGATAGGCGACAAGACTTTTGTCAGGTAGTGTAAAAGTATTTATATTTTTATAAAAATAAAAGTGAATTAGGTGGCGCAGTAGGTTGTGCTGTCGCCTGACAGCAAGAAGGTCGCTGGTTCAAGCCTCGGCTGGGTCAGTTGGCGTTTCTGTGTGGAGTTTGCATGTTCTCCCTGCGTTCGCGTGGGTTTCGTCCGGGTGCTCCGTTTTCCCCCACAGTCCAAAGACATGCGGTACATGAGTTGGGTAGGCTAAATTGGCTGTAGTGTATGAGTGTGAATGAGTGTTTATGGATGTTTCCCAGTGATGGGTTGCAGCTGGAAGGGCATCCGCTGTGTAAAACATGTGCTGGATAAGTTGGCGGTTCATTCCGCTGTGGCGACCCCGGGTTAATAAAGGGACTAAGCCGAAAAGAAAATGAATGAATGAACGAATGAATAAAAGTGAAATATGAAAATTTGAATTTCTTATTAGAAAAGCAACAATCGATGATGAACGTCAAATGTTCCTACGTTCTAGAAAATACAACTAATTTAATGGCCAACTAACACAGACTTAGTAATAATGAATATAAGAGACTCTCTAAAAATAAAGACTGATGTTTAACCGTGTTTACAAGAGGTGGTTGCCAAGCAAAGCCTCAGGAAAAAAAGCCACCAGTTCATATGTCCTTTGAGAATGACCTAATTATCGTTAGCAGAGTCATGATGAGGGGATCTATGGGTGGAGCTGTTACCTGGGGACAAATCGCTCACGTCTGCACCTGATGCTTCATGCATCTACACCGACTTCCACAAACCAAATATATATATATATAAAACAGAGATGAAAAACAGCAAAGAAAGCTCCAGTGCAGCCTGTTGGCACTGGTTTTCCTTCTGAAAGTCTCCATCTGCCAAAACACACAGCACACTCTCTCAAAAACCCTGCGCTCCAACCTCTAAAGTCTGGTCAAACAAACATAGAGCACCGCAAAGTGAGCGAGAGAGGGAGACATGGAGAAACTGGAAAAAGACAGGACAGGGAGGGCACATCAGGATTATTCAGGCCTCTCCACACATTATTAGGCAATGTGTAGTAATTAATTGAATTGTGGTCGTGTCGGTACACGCGGCTCGGCTGTGGCGCATTTCTCATTAGCGCAGGAGCTCCTCTCCTTCACCTAATGAACAATAACAGCACTCTCCAACATAAACGCCATCAGGGACTCGCCGCTCAACACTCCTACATTGCAACTGGCTCTTGTTAAGGGAGAGGGTTGGCATAAAAAGGCACTAAAGAAGCATTAGGATAATGTTTCAGTAGTTTAACAAGGAAAAGACAAAAGAATTTGAACCAATGATTGTGTAGGAAATGAGAAGTGGATTTTCACGTTTGCACAACTTTGTTTTGTTTATTAATACGCTGACACACACAACACCAGATCTTGGCATTAAGAATTAAAAACTAAATGGTACTGAATCTACCGTATTCCCAAACATTACAAGGTTTTAGTTTTTATTTCGGTTTTGACTTTTTGTTTTCAAATTCAGTTAGTTTTGATTAGTTTTTAGAGGTAGATATACTAGTTTTAGTTTAGTTTTTATTAGTCTCAGTATTAGTTTTCGTTTTTTATTTTCTAAATAAGCATATTTGTTATGTGCAAAATTCAAAAGAAAATAAATAAAAACTCAACCAAAGATACATTTTTTAAAACATGTATTCAGAGGACACATGACCACAATCATCTACTGTACCACTATCATCTACCCATCCTCAAATTCATATTCAACAGCCCACATGATAGTAGCCTTGAGTAAAATATGTGTGCAAGGCTGCTTCTGAGGTTAGATACACAGTAGTGATGAGAAGTTCAGACATGAATCATATCTTTTGTGACGATCCTTCCATGTTAGGACTCAACATATCAAAAATATGCAGTCAGCGATCATAATTTCAGTCAGTTAAAACATCACCATGATCTGAAAAGTTTCTTACAATTAAGTTTTGCAACCCAACTGAAACATGATTCACTTATTTAAATTCATTACGACTTTCTGTTCTGAAATAAACGTACGTTTCGCCAGATCTTCTCATTAAAGCCCTCGGATTACCCATGCTGCAGTTGTTCAAGTTAAGGTCAGGCTGTCATGTACTGTTTTTGTATCGCTTCTTAAATCTGATCTCAGTGTACTGTTCTAATAACTGAATAACTCTGAATATATTGGTTTATTATGTGTCAGAGGGGGGTATTAGGCATGTTAAAAAGTAAGTAGTTTGTGGATTAGAGTGTTTACTGGAGACGCAAATAGTTTCAAATGATTCAGTTCGACTTGGTGAACTAGTTCGACTTGGTGAACTAGTTCAACCGGTTCACTTAAAAGGACGATTTATTCGCGATCGCGTTAACTAATACAGAAATAAAACCCATTATTGAGCACAAATGTATTAAAATAATAATTTTAAGTCTCTGTATTTAATGCTGTCACCATGCTGCTGTCATGTCCACTCGGTTTTGTCGCGGTAGCAACAGCGAGCACTGACTGGAGGAAGACCGGCTTGATTTGGCCAGTGGCATCTGGATTACAGACTCTGAAGTGCTGTATGGGTCAAACACCTGGCAGCATGAAGTAAATAGATTTACTTCTGAAAGGGATACAGTAGGTTTATGTATTAAATACATTTACAAAGATGAAAGTGAAGGACGTTTTTGCTATAATCTTAGCTTCGGTTAGTTTTGTATGTACACAATAGGGTTTCAGTTCTAGTTTTAAAAAAAAAAACTCTCGTTTTTATTTTTATTTCAGTAAATGAAATCAATTAAAAATTTGTGTTTTCATTTTTTTTTCATTCATTTCCGTTAACTATAATAATCTTAAAACATTGTGCAAAGTTTTTCCTTGTTTAAAATGGCTATGATGTGCTTTTGTAAGTCCTACTGGTCCATTTAGATTTTCTCAGTCTTTATTTTCATTATTTGCATCCTTGCAATCTACTTTCCTCTCAGAAATCAGTGGTTTTGCAGTACTCTCTGACTAAACTCTGCTGTAGAGACACGCTAAGGCTTGAAACTAACCAACAGAGATTTTGAGATTTGTGAGTTTGCAGACAGATTTTATTGAAGAGCTCGCCATTTCTCAGTTTGTGTTTGCAGTGGAGACGCATGCGCTCAAGACGCTTCGTCTTTGACAGATCAAACAGGCCAGCAGGACTCATTTATGAAATAAATGGAGAGGTGATTCACTTCCCCTGGAGACAACAGTATTTAGCACCGTCACCTGGGGCCGAGTGAGATAAAGAGAGAGAGCTGCCCAAATGGACCCTCCTAAACTCCCCCATCCTTCATTGTGTGACTGGTGATTTGGGCGTAGTGAACTGGCGTCCGCTCATGGAGAGGTTTGGCCCAGAATTCCCAGAATGATGGATAGAAGGTGTTTGGAAAAGAAAAAGAGACAGATTCGCCCTGTATAGTGGTGAGAGGGAAGGAATGAAGCAAGTTTAAAGATGGATGGATCAATGGATGGAAAAGAGAATTATATAGATATAAAACAATAAACAATGAAATATTATATAAAGCCTGGAATTCAATATTAAAATTGATAATAATAATAATGATAATAATAATAATAATAATAATAATAATAATAATTTTTATATTGGATTTTTTATGGTCACTGTTTATTTTTTATTGATTAATGCATTTTTTAATTATTGGATGCATGATTATGATTCATATTTTTATATGTTGTTATTATTATTATTATTATTATTATTATTATTATTATTATTATTATTATTATTATTATTATTATTATTATTATTATTATTATTAATACTAATAATAGTAATACTAATAATACTACTACTACAACTACTACTACTACTAATAATAATAATAAAAATAATAATTGTTATAATATTTATTTATATGATTATATGGATTACATTGTTTATTTATTTTTTGTACTGATTATTGCATTTTTTTTTTATTTTGGATGCATGATTATGATTACCATTTTTGAAATAATGTATTATTAATAATAATAATAATAAAAATAATAATAATAATAATAATAATAATAAGAAGAAGAAGATGAAGAAGAAGAAGAAGAAATATTACAATAATAGATATAATATATATTTTATATTTGATTTTATGGTCATTGTTTATTTTTGTATTAATTATTGCATTTTTTATTTATTGGATGCATGATTATGATTATTAATTGATTCATGTTCTTTTCGGCGTAGTTCCATTATTAATCCGGGGTCGCCACGGCGGAATGAACTGCCAACTTATCCAGCACATGTTTTACACAGCGGATGCCCTTCCAGCCGCAACCCATCACTGGGAAACATCCATACACACTCATTCACACACATACACTACGGACAATTTAGCCTACCCAATTCACCTGTTCCACATGTCTTTGGACTTGTGAGGGAAACCGGAGCACCCGGAGGAAACCCACGCGAACACGGGGAGAACATGCAAACTCCACACAGAAACGCCAACTGAGCCAGCCGAGGCTCGAACCAGCCACCTTCTTGCTGCGAGGCAAACGTGCTACCCACTGCGCCACCGCATTGCCTGATAATGATTATAATTTGTAAATATTTTAATAATAATAATAATAATAATAATAATGGCAACAACAACAACAAAAATAGCAATAGTAGTTATAATAAAAATATTTTACATTTTTAGTATTTAATTTTATGGTCATTGTTTATTTTGTTTTTTAAGGTTATTGCATTTTTGAAATATTGGATGCATGATTATGATTAGCATTTTTTTAAATATTTTAAATATTTACAATTTTGATATATGATATTTGATTTGTTATGTGAGGGTGGCAGAAAATGTTGAGTTGAGGATCTAAATGCAGGTTTATTACAAGAATGGTCAGACAGGCAACAGTCAAAAGGGTCAAACAGATGCATACAGAGAATCCAGAGTCGTGGTCAAAGAACAGGCGAATGGTCAGTTCCGGCGGCAAACAATGTGAACAAACAGACAAAGCAAGGGTCAAACAAGGCAGGGAAACACGTTGTAAAGTTCTTTAACAGTTTACACAACTCAGCCCAGATGTGTGTGTGCTGTTTATATAGTCCTTGGATCAGTCTATGAATAGCTTCAGCTGTGTGTTTGCAGTGCAAAACAGGAGCCGGTGTGTGCGAGGTACATGCTGGGAGTTGCAGTTCTTTAATGTTTTGTTTTGTTTTGTTTTGTTTTGTTTTGTTTTGTTTTGTTTTGTTTTGTTTTGTTTTGTTTTGTTTTGTTTTGTTTTCATTCTATTTTTTCCCACTTTGCATAAAGAAAGGTATTGTAGAGAAAAGTATTGATGGGGGTTAGATATGGTGGGAAGAGTGTAGGCGGGGCTTTGCTACTCATCTCAAGCACCAGATGTTAAACTATGTCAGAACTAAACAGCAAAGACCAAACAAGACGATTCATTTTGAAGTAAATGGCAGCTTCAAAGTGTCAGTTTGAAGCTGTTGGTCTTTTAGCAGTGAGTCTTAGGCCGGATTATGTCCACATTGGCGGTTAAGATGAATCGGTGTCTTTTCTCTCAAACTAGATCATCTTCAGCATTCCCTCATGGCAGCTTTAGATAAAACGTTTGAAACTGTCTTTTGTGTTTGCTGCTTTTAACAAAAAGAGTGACAGTTTGAACTCCAGACACAATCGATGAAGGGAAAGTGAGGGAGAATGACAAGGACAGATGTGCTGTTTTGGTCATTTTACAGTTTTAGTGAGTAGTTAGAGGTGATGGAAGGATAATAATCTACATTTTACTTTATTTTTAACCGTTTTTGCTATAGTTAATTAATACCGGCTTATTATAAAGTGCTTTTTTTAATCTAATGTAATGAAAACATATATAATACACTTTTTAGTGTTTACTTTGTTGCACTCAAATCAATTTGTGTCTTTAGATTTCAGCTATAATACATATTTTAAGATTGTTTAAGCATTATCTTATCGTCACACTATATCAGTAATGTAGATCAGCTTTGTTGACTTAGAAAATGATTTATTTTATTTTATTTTATTTTATTTTGTGGTTTTATTTGTTATTTTATTTTTATACCACATAGTGTCCATATTTTATTTTATTTTATTTTGTTTATTAAATGTTATTTTATTTTATTTTATTTATTAAATGTTATTTTATTTTATTTATTAAATGTTATTTTATTTTATTTATTAAATGTTATTTTGTTTTATTTTAATTTGTGGTTTTATTTGTTATTTTAATTTTAATGCCACTGTGTCCATATTTTATTTTATTTTATTTATTTATTTTTATTTATTAAATGTTATTTTATTTTATTTATTAAATGTTATTTTATTTTATTTATTAAATGTTATTTTATTTTATTTATTTTATTTTATTTTGTGGTTTTATTTATTATTTTATTTTTAATGCCACCCAGTGCCCATATTTTATTTTATTTTATTTTATTTATTAAATGTTATTTTATTTTTTCATTTTATTTTATTTTGTGATTTTATTTGTTATTTTATTTTAATGCCACATAGTGTCCATGCTTTATTTTAATTTATTTTATTTATTAAATGTTATTTTATTTTTTATTTTATTTTATTTTGTGACTTTATTTATTATTTTATTTTTAATGCCACATAGTGTCCATATTTGATTTGATTTTATTTTATTTATTAAATGTTATTTTATTTTTTATTTTATTTTATTTTGTGACTTTATTTATTATTTTATTTTTAATGCCACATAGTGTCCATATTTGATTTGATTTTATTTTATTTATTAAATGTTATTTTATTTTTTATTTTATTTTATTTTGTGACTTTATTTATTATTTTATTTTTAATGCCACATAGTGTCTGTATTTTATTTTATTACATTTTATTTAATTTTATTAAATGTTATTTTATTAATTTTTTTTTACAAAACCAAATACACAAACACAAATACACTGCAACATAAATGAGAAAATACTACAATTTATAATAATAATAATATTAATAATGGTATTTCTCCTGCGCTGAGTCTTAAATCTGTGAGTAATAGGATTTACAGTAATAGGTTTTTAAAGACAGAATTTTGCATACATAACTATTGATTATATGTAAGCAAAAACAAAAAAAAACAAGTCAAAATCTATCCTTTCCTGGCTGGTCATAGTAATCATATGTTGCTAATATCACTCATATGTTTGTGTTTTAAACCCACATATTGACATCAGACACACACACACACACACACACACACACACACACACACACACACACACACACACACACACACACACAGACACAGACACACAGACACACAAAGAATAATATTTCTCTTTCCGTCTGTTGCCAAGGCAGCAAATGACAGGGTTGGCAGCAGAGAATTTTGCACCCCTCGCCTCCTCCCCAAATCTTTAGTCCCCCTTTATTTGGACCAATCAGAAGGTGCCATCACTTATACCTCAGTCTACACTATACGCCCACTTTTCAGTCCTGAGCCGCAGGTACTTATTTGTCATTTGGACTTGATTGCATCACAAGCCTCGTCTCTGAAATTTCATCATGATGGAGAGGGAATCTGATTTGTCAAGGTCCGGCGTTAAATTAATGCATTCCTGTTTGCTTTTTAAAGAACTCAACTAAATATTGAAACAAGCTTAAATAAACATCAATGGCCCGCATTAAGTCGAGTGTTTTTAAAGGTCATGGATCATAGCTGGAATTGTTCTGCTGCTCTGATTTATTTTATTTATTTCTTTTTTAGACCTCCCATTCCTTCCAAAATAATGCCTTTCTAAAGTCATTGAAATGTTAAAGAGGTAAAACTGTTGAATAATTCTGTGTCTAATGTGTTGTGCTCTGGCTCTGGGACGCCGTGCGAAAGTAAACCCACAGACTGATTAGATATTCACTCTTGCTCCGAATCGATCCACGGGCCGGAGAGCACAGCGCTGCCCTGACTGCCCTCTCAAATCCTTACCGGGATTATTCCTACTCCTCACTTTCTTGATTTTTTTTTTCTTTTTTTCTTCTTTGGTTTAGAGCAAACAGAATCTGACATGTCTGATGTTTCATTTTTAACAAAGGGACTGACATGTGCACCACTTTGTTTTCAGTTTGGGGGAATATCTTTTATCTCATCCAAAACCAAATATTGTCATTTAGTTCACTTTTTATTCAGAAAATCCTTACTATTTTTATTCTTAGAAAGCTTTTTTTCCTATACTCCTCGCTTTCTTGATTTTTTTCTTTCTTTCTCTTTTAGTTTAGTGCAAACAGAATCAGAAATGTCTGATGTTTCATTTTGAACAGAGGCTGACATGCGTGCACTTTGTATTCAGTTTAATTATATTCACGTTATTTTAGGTATGGGATTGAGTAAAATGTTAATGTTTTATTCCATATAGGTCTAATAACATTTCTTTCAAAATTCAAATGCAAATATTAGTTGCTTAAATTGGTTTAATGGGTGACGCAGTGGCGCAGTAGGTAGTGATGTCCCCTCACAGCAAGAAGGTCACTGGTTCGAGCCTCGCTGGGTCAGTTGGCGTTTCTGTGTGGAGTTTGCATGTTCTCCCTGCGTTCGCGTGGGTTTCCTCCGGGTGCTCCGGTTTCCCCCACAGTCCAAAGACATGCGGTACAGGTGAATTGGGTAAGCTAAATTGTGTAAAAGTGTATGAGTGTGAATGAGTGTGTGTGGATGTTTCCTAGAGATGGGTTGCGGCTGGAAAGGCATCCGCTGCGTAAAAACTTGCTGGATAAGTTGGCGGTTCATTCCGCTGTGGCGACCCCGGATTAATAAAGGGACTAAGCCGAAAAGAAAATGAATATAATGAATGATAAATTGGTTTAGTGCTTTTCAGGACACTCAAAGATACAGATGTTGGGGGGAATCTGCTTATTCAACACCAAATATTGTCATTTAGTGCATTTGTTATGCTGACGGAATTACTGACAGAACAACAAGTGATTTGTTTTTGATTAAATAAATCCACATCACACTGATTTCTTAAAAAACTAAATATATTATGCTGTCTGAAAATTAATATGCCATTTTAAATCTAAAAGAAATCTCATCAGTAATTTACAAAACAAAATAAAACTAAAACTATAAATACCACAAATACAGTAAAATTGAGAGTTTTAAAGTGTAAAACCAGAGCTAATATTAAAAGTATGTTAATATTTTAAGTATTTTTGTTACTCAAAATGTATGTAAATGCAAAACAAAAATATTTTAAATATGACCTTTTTCTGGTTTTGACATATATATTAAATTTCACATATAAATAATATAGATAAAAGCTAATATAATTAATAGATTTATTTTTAGAAATAAAAATGGCAAATACACACCTACCACATAAAAAGTTTAACTAAAGTCTATTAATTCATTCATTTTCCTTTGGCTTAGTCTCTATTTTAGAGGTCGTCACAGTGGCATGAACCACCAACTATTCCAGCATATGTTTATGCAGCGGATGCCCTTCCAGCTGCAACCCAGTACTGGGAATCACCCATACACACTCATACTCAGACACACTTTCATTCATTCATTCATTTTCTTTTCGGCTTAGTCCCTTTATTAATCTGGGGTGGCCACAGCGGAATGAACCGCCAACTTATCCAGCATATGTTTTACGCAGCGGATGCCCTTCCAGCTGCAACCCATCACACTCCAAACTCCACACAGAAATGCCAACTGGTCCAGCTGGGACTCGAACCAGTGACTTTCTTGCTGTGAGGAGACAGTGCTGAACACTGCGCCACCGTGACGCCCTAAAGTCTAAAATAAAAGAAAAAGAATCCATTCAAAGTGTGTTTTATTACCAACATGCTAAAAATGCTAAATGTAAATTTATGCTAAATGTTAAAAGAGGTTTAGCTCCTCAATTAGCTTGTAATTCTTAGAACTTTACCAATTTATTAAATACGTTTACTCCGCACTAGAAGTTTGACCAGAGTAGAAATGGCCATGTCCAACTGAGCTTGGTCTCTCTCAAGATTTTTTTCCTTTCACTTTCGTCAATTGGTGAAGTTTGTTCCTCATCACTGTCGCCACTGGCTTGCTTGGTTTGGGACTTGTGGAGCTGCGCATCGATGTTTGCTCTTAAGTGTTTGAACTTTCAGCAGTGAAAATAAACCACACTGAACTGAACTAAACTTTAGAAATAAAGATGAATTGAAGTGAATTTAATTGAAATGAAAGTTTAAACATGTAAGCTAAACCTGTTTACATGTCTTTCATTCTGTCAGAATCCTGATCAGTTTTTATTCTTTAGGACACTGAAAAGTCATACACTGTACAAATGGCTGTGATTTTAATAGAAAAGAAACTATAAAAATGCTACACTAAAAATCTACTTAACAATAATATTTTTAATATAGGCGAGCATAAAACTAGCGCTATTAACTGTAAATTGACTTTCCACAACCAAATCTTTCAGTATTTTACCGCAAAATTAACAGATTTTTCTTTTTTTACCATGTAGTTTTGACAGAAAGCCTCAACACGTGTTCAGTTTGAATTGGAGAGGTGGTCGTCCTCACTGACGCAAGCTTTTCTCTAATGATGTTTGCGTTTCTCTGTCACTGCTGAGACTCTGGAGCATCTGATCAGTGTCCGGCTCATTTGAAGCTCCTCAGCGTCTCCGGGTTGTGTCTCTGTTTGCCTCTTCTAATGTTTTTCTGCAAGAGCACTGAGGCTTTAAGTGCTGCTAATTGACCGTCATTAGCTTTGACCTCTGTGTCTTCTGTCTGTGTGGACGGGACAGACTGTGCTGATAAGCAGATGTCCCATCCTGTCCACTGCCTGATGGTATAACCTTTGGCCTTTAGGTCAGGATGGATTGACTTAGTAGTCAGTCCATCGTTAGAGGGGAACATGTCATCGTTTAAAAACGTGCCCGCACCCCTTTAACCCGAGCAGGCGTCCTGCGGCTACATCTGGGCCTTTTCTATTTGTCTTCATCTGTGTCGGGCTGAGGTGAGTTTAGAGCTGGGAAATGCATGGGTGACCTTTCTGAACCTGACGGCCCTTCAGTCACCCCCGCTGAACACATTTCTGCCCTCGCTTCACCCCTCGGGTCGATTTCTCATGACAAATAGTCATAGAGAGACGTCTGAGATGAAGGGCTGTTTGATTGAAACATTTCTGAAGTAAGATTTTTTTCTGGAATCAGTCCAAGAATCAATGTAACATTAACAAAGGACTCTTATTTATTAATTAATAATTTATTTATTTATTTATTTATTTATTTATTTATTTATTTATTTATTTATTTATTTATTATTAGTTTGTTTGTTTATTTGATTATTTATTTATTTGATTTTTGATTTTATTGAATTTGTTTATTTTTTATTATTTTTTATTTATTAGTTAGTTAGTTACTTTGTTTGTTTGTTGTTTTTTTATTTTTTGTTTATTTATTTGATTTTATTCATTTATTTGTTTTATGTTTTTTAAATTTAATTTAATTTAATTTAATTTACATTTTTTATTTATTATTAATTTTATTTAGATATTATTTTTTATTGTTTATTTATTAGTTTGTTTATCTAGTTTTTTTGTTTATTTTAATTTTATTTAATTTTTTATTTAATTTATTTTTATTTAAATTTTATTTATTTTTTATTTGTTATTATTTATTTATTAGTTTGTTTGTTTTTTGTTTATTTGTTTGTTTGTTTGTTTGTTTGTTTGTTTGTTTATTTATTTTATTTATTTATTTATTTATTTAGTTAGTTAGTTAGTTAGTTAGTTAGTTAGTTAGTTAGTTAGTTAGTTAGTTTTTTATTTGTTATTATTTATTTATTAGTTTGTTTGTTTGTTCGTTTGTTAATTTTGTTTGTTTATTTATTTATTTATTTATTTAAATATTTTTAATTTATATATTTTTATTTTTTTAGCATTCGTTTATTCATTCATTCATTCATTCAATAATTTACATGTATACTAGTATCACTACCCGTTCTGAAATCTTTAGAGTCCCAGGTGTCACAATTTTATCTCCCCCTTTAAGCAAAGAGCAGTCCAAGAATCCAAAAGTGAATTTTCAATTTTTTCACTTATTTATACTTTTTTTAATTAGTTAAATTTATTTTTATTTAGTCTTTTTTATTCAGTTATTTAGTTATTAATTTAATTATTTGTTACTAGTTTGATATTTTGTGTTTACTATAAAAATATAAGTATTATTTATAAAGAAATGGAATTGATCTAAGACAACATATACCAATTCCAATTCCATTTTTTGTTTTCTTTTTTTTAGCAACCAATTAACTGAAACAAATGAATCAACCAAATGAAACTGTTTCACAAAAATAAATCAGATTAGCAGCCAAATTATTAATGAACCCACTGAACTGTGAAAGGCTCTTAAACAGGAATTGATTCCAGAATGGATTCTTGATTTCCAACACCTCAAGAATCAAGAAATCTTTTTTTCTTCTTCTCAGTTTCCAGCCATATCAAGAAGTAGATTTAGAGATTAAATTAGACCAAAATTAATAATAATGTATACAATTTTATAAACAAGTAAATATTTATACTATTTTCAACTCCAATAAGAACTTTTTACTCTGAGGTCTAGTATGTTCAGTGTGTGTGCGTGCATGCATGTGTTTGGACGCCTTGTTTTCTGTTACATTACCACAACAACCAAAAAGATGTCCCCAAAAGTATAGCCATACCAGTAAATTCTGACCCCATAGGAAACTGTTTTGGTCCCATGAAGAAAAAAGCTCATAAATCACACAGGATGAAAGTGTAAAAATGCAGATTGTTTGCTGTGAGGGTTGTATTTTTATGGGGAGAGAATAAAATGTACAGTCTGTACAGTATACAAATCATTATGTCTATAGAAAGTCCCCATAAAGATAGCTATACAAGTGTCTGTATGTGAAATTACAGGAACAGGTATGTCTCTCTCATCAGTCTGGCAGTGAAATGACTGCTTGTGAAACAGTAGAGTAAGTGTATCGTCCTGTCCTGTATGTCTTTCAGCACAAGCCAGGTAACTTTAACCCCCCTGTCGTACAAATTCAAAAGCATTTCGAGTTCACCTCACACTGTCAAAACATGATGACCTATAAAACACAGACGCATTCTTTGACAAATGGCCAGAGCTCGACCCAGAGGAGCAATGACGGTGCAAACACACACAAAAGAAAGTCTTCTAGCCTTTGTGCTTCGTCTGAATGTTTCTTTGGCGTGGGTTCAGGTTGTTTAGTGTATACTTGGTTCCAGTAAATCTATTGATTACAAGGCCTCTCAGAACAAAGGCTTGGCAGATCCCAGAGTTGTATTCATCTAAAGTGAGTCACAATTGATTTGAAGGATCTGTGTTATTCATACTGATGATCAACTATTTATGCATTGCAGTGTATCTATCTGTCTATCTGTCATTCTATCTATCTATCTATCTATCTATCTATCTATCTATCTATCTATCTATCTATCTATCTATCTATCTGTCTGTCTGTCTGTCTGTCTGTCTGTCTGTCTGTCTGTCTGTCTGTCTGTCTGTCTGTCTGTCTGTCTGTCTGTCTGTCTGTCTGTCTGTCTGTCTGTCTGTCTGTCTGTCTGTCTGTCTGTCTGTCTGTCTGTCCATCCATCTGTCCATCCATCCATCCGTCCATCCGTCCGTCCGTCCGTCCGTCCGTCCGTCCGTCCGTCCGTCCGTCCGTCCGTCCGTCCGTCCGTCCGTCCATCTATCTATCTATCTATCTATCTATCTATCTATCTATCTATCTATCTATCTATCTATCTATCTATCTATCTATCTATCTATCTATCTATCTATCTATCTATCTATCTATCTATCTATCTATCTATCTATCTATCTATCTTCATTGTTTGTCCATACATACATCCATCCATCTATCTAGTCTATGTGATTATCTACATGAAACAACACATCTATGAAGGAGAGTGTGTGTATGCATGTGTCTGTGTGTGTGCGTGTATGTGCTCTCGTGTTCTACTAGAGGTCGGGCCCCCGAGGCCCCAGGCTCCTTTATGCGCAGGCCTCATGCTGCAGGGCCGTCTATAGCGTCCGCTGTGCCGTCTCACTCACCACAGACATTATTGCAAGGATTACCCAGCATGACATGGCACATCGACTACTCCTTCAAACACACACACACACATCACAGCTTTCCATTGGTCAAATTCATTAATCTGGCCTTTTCTTTCACTGTTTTTGTTGTTGCACCATGAAATGAGTAACAAGCAAATACTGTATGTGACTGAAAGCATAGAAAACTGTATTTGAAATGAAAGTAGTTTGACATTTCAGCATCACAAGTGCAAAATAACAAATATGACTAATGCAATGACATTTAGAATAGTGACCAACAATGCTTTCCGATGCCATAACAGTCATTAGTTTGCGGATAAATGATAGATTTCTTTGTTTTATGTAGGCCTCTTTTAGTGTCGGATCACGATTATGCTTTTAACTGCCAGCTTTTCATACGATCCATAAAACAACTCTGGAGTAAGAGCGAGATGTTTATGATGCTTTCCCTGTCGTTTTCCTCTCAGACACATTAGAAGTTAGCGTCTACAGCTCCCCTGCCACCACGCTTAAACATTTAAAAGCCTTTCCCCCCACGACTTTGACTGTCTGTTTGTTTATATATTTCTATTTTACTGTCGACCTTGATTTTCAGAGTTTCAGCAGAGAGCTGTATTGCAAAGGGAGTAATGGAGGCTTGTTAGCGGCATCTGATAATAACAAAAAAAGTGGCATCAATCTAGTTTAGAGGCAAATAATTTGAGAAACAAAACACTGAATGGTTATTGCTCCATAAATAGTTCTACTTAAATAGCAATCGATGAAACAAAGAGGGAGGAAGCTAGATAAGATAGATAAACATTCTTTTATATTCAATCCACTTAAATTTGTAAAAATCATTAAGCTAACTCAATCAGTTTGTCTTAGGGCAACATGAAGCAATCGTGTAGAACCCAATTTGTTTTACCGAATAGTTGCTTCGACTCCAGGTTTCATGGGATCTGTTGCAGGCTGCAATGCCAGATGTTGGCATCTGTATGATCCACTGGGATAACTGGAGAGGTGTCTCATTAGCATGAGCTGCACCTCTGTCAGCTTCGCAAATCAAAAGAGCATCAAGAATCCATCCAAGCATGCAGAAACTCTTATTTGATCCAGTTAGCCAGTCATTCAATAGTATATCCGTCATGTGAATTCAAAACACATGGTTCTGTATTCATTGTAGAGGTTGGAAATAGTATTTTCTTTGTTCGAAACAAATCTTTTGTAGTTAAAATAGTAAATGAATCACTCGATCTTTGGCTTTGAGTATTGGAATTGTTTGTAATGGATTTGATTGGTGTTGAAAATAGCTGACATATCCAATGTTGAAAGCACCATTACGGCAAATGTGATCCAATTACAAAGGAAACTCATCAGCGAGTTGGCTTCATTAGCATTAGCAAATCTAGCTCTTTCAGCTTGTTATATAATATAAAAAAAATGGGTTGCACTTTATTTTAAGTCACACTGTAAAAAAAGCTTACTTCCCTAAATTCATACTGTAAGTTGAATCAAATTAACTTTTCTATAAAAATAGTTAAATCAAACTCACTTTATTTAACTTTAGAACTGTAAAAAAAAAAAATGCTGAAACCTGATTAACTTACTAAAATAAGTTAAAGCCACATAAAAATATTTGTTGTCTTAGCTTTTTGTCAACACTTTTTTACAGTGTACAGGTTCAATTCTCTTATACGCATACATGTACATACATTGTACTCATATTTTTTAATTATATGCACGTAATTACATCTGTAATTAATTTCTGCACTGTAAAAAGTGTTTAGTTACTTTAAAAAGTGAGTAAACTCATTGCCTTAAAAGCAACAAGTTGACTTTACTTTAAAAAGTGAGTACATTCGTTGTAACCTGGAACGGTTAAGTTGACTTGACTTCATTTTTATAAAAATGCACATTATTTATTTAATAATATTAAGGCAATGGGTTTACTCACTTTTTTAAGTAAAGTCAACAAATCGCTTTAAAAGCAATGGGTTTACTGACCTAAAGTCAACAAATCGCTTTAAAGGCATTGGGTTTACTCACTTGAATTCAGCTAATCGCTTTAAAAGCAATGGGTCTACTCACTTTTTTTTAGTAAAGTCAACTAATCGCTTTAAAAGCAATGGGTCTACTCACTTTTTTCAGTAAAGTTAACTAATCGCTTTAAAAGCAATGGGTCTACTCACTTTTTTTAGTAAAGTCAACTAATCGCTTTAAAAGCAATGGGTCTACTCACTTAAAGTAAAGTCAACTAATCGCTTTAAAAGCAATGGGTTTACTCACTTTTTAAAGTAAAGTCAACAAATTGCGTTAAAAGCAATGGGTCTACTCACCTTTTTTAGTAAAGTCAACTAATCGCTTTAAAAGCAATGGGTCTACTCACTTAAAGTAAAGTCAACTAATCGCTTTAAAAGCAATGGGTTTACTCACTTTTTAAAGTAAAGTCAACAAATTGCGTTAAAAGCAATGGGTCTACTCCCTTTTTTTAGTAAAGTCAACTAATCGCTTTAAAGCAATGGGTTTACTCACTCTTTTAAGTCAACTTACCGTTTTAAAAGCAATGGGTTTACTCACTTTTTAAAGTAAAGTCAACTAACCGTTTTTAAAGCAATGGGTTTACTCACTTTTTAAAGTAAAGTCAACTAACCGTTTTAAAAGCAATGGGTTTACTCACTTTTATACTTTTATTTACTCACTCAAGTAAATCAAACTAATCACTTTTTTACAGTGTTTAATTACATTTATAATTACACCCACACCTTAAGCCACTCTTAAACTTATCCTTAACCCAGTTTAATAGCCCCTTAAATCTTCTGCAATACAATATGAACACAATAAGTTTTTTTTTTTTTTTATTATTTAAGTAAAAAGTAATTAATGTGACTTAAAAGAAAGTGTAACCAAAAATGATCTTCTCTTTGGAGATGTTTTTTTTTATTGAGATTTAATTAAACAATGTAACTTTATTTAGTAAGCTGTCATGTTTCCCTCCTCAAAGGTGCAGCAGATGTTAAAGGCATCTGGGGATTGTAAGCGTTTGTATCAGGAAACGTTTACAGACAAAGAGGCTCTTGTTATTGAGGATTAATATTCATTACATTAATGCATCATTCAAAGCACAAAATCTTTTCTCCAGATTATGTGCTACACTGTTTATTTAGCCGTGAAGTCATTTCAAAGCATGGACTGTAAAATACATTTTCATAATCAGCATTTGATCTCATTTTTATTAAAAATGTGCAAACTGTATTGAGGCTAATGCATAAATCACTGCAAACAAGAATTGTTTTTTTTTGTTTTAATGAGGTGTACACATTTTCAGCAGTATATATAAATACATTCAAATAAATGTGCAAGCATCTTTAAAAAGGTTTAAATAAGACATTTTATCAATAAATTGCATAAGTTTGAAGCCTAAATAGTTCTTGCTTGCTTGCTAAGCAAATTGATCTTGCTTTAAAAATGTTTTACACAATTTGCATTGTATGCATTGCAAAAACATTTTCTTAATCGGAATTTTATCTAATTTATATTAAAATAGTGCACTGTAATGAGGTTAGTAAATAAATTACTAAAACTAAGTATTGTTTTGATGTTTTGATGTAGCTCTTTACATGTTTGCAGCAGTAAATATTCACTGAAAATACATATTATTCAAAAAAATGAGCAGATATCATTGAAAAGGGATGCAAAATTGTGTAAAACTAGAAATTTTATCAATAAATTGTATAACATGTAATGAGTCTGACACTTAAATTACACAAACCAACCAATATGTGATATAGAATTCATATTTGAATTTAACATATATAAAATATGTCATATATGCAACAGATATTTCAAAATTTTGTAAAAATGGCCGGTTACATATATACTGTATATATTTTTCCAACCACTGAAGTTACAAATATGTATATATGTGTTCAAATGTATTAGATATAATTATACAAATGTAAATAACTATATACAATTAGAACTTATATATTTGAACATACAGTATATGTAAATATTTGTAATCCCAATGGTTGAAAAATATATTTATAAAAGTTGCTATTTTTGCTATTTATTTATTTATAATTTTTAAACAGGAAAAGATTAAAAGATAATCGGGCCTGACTCAGCAAGAATGCATTTTTTTCAGCAGGTTCCTGCTCTGCAGAACATAAAAAACATTCAGACTCCCTTAACATCTTATCCATCAACACATGAGAGCTGTACAAACAATCACCAAACATACAAAATAGAAAGACAGGTTACTGTCTCAGTGGCTACAGCGATAGTTGACCATGAGATGATGAGCATGGGATTTTTTTAAAAGTCTCAGTGTTGGTATTGTTTTTCGATGTTGCGGGATCTCATTCCAGGCTTTTGTGCATACATAAAAGAAGGATCTCTGTCTAGCTCTAACAGTTTTTAAAAGCCGGTAACGCAAACATCCATTTGTTGCAGATCTGGTGGAAAAATCAGTCCTTGTATTAAGTTTTGGTACCAAAACACAAAGGGCTGCTAAGGTAGCACTATTTAAAATATGATAGTACAGTTTAATCCCTGTGTTCATAATGTAATTTTGAAATGATAAAGCACTAGAGAGTGATAGAGCAAAGCAGTGATGTATCCATCCAGAAAGTCTATTGTGGATCTTATAGGCCCTATTGTACAGTCTCGCTGTCTCCAAGATATCATTTGTTGTGAGTGACCAAACAGGCAAACACAAGGTGGACAAAATGATGGCATGAAGATATGTTTCAGAAACAGAAAAAGGCACATTTATCCTAATTTTTCCATAAACAAATAGTTTTTGTTTTAGCATTTTATAGATTTCTGAATATATATTAAAATATTTGTTGCATATATGACATATTTTATACATGTGAAATGCAAATATGAACATATATATCATTTACATATATAATATATCAGGTTCATAAATGGGAATTACATTCATTTTGCTTAAATATTGTTTACACAATTTTCATAGTAAGTTTTCTAAAACTTTCTTTTCTAGTTAAAATGTGTAAACATTTGTAAAAAGGACATTTGTGATGGAAAATTGTGTAGGAAAATGTTCCTTTTGTCCATAAAGTATACAAAATGTATTGAGCGTAATACTTAAATTACAATATACACTCACCGGTCACTTTATTAGGTACACCTGTCTAACTGCTCTTTAATGCAAATCTATAATCAGCCAATCACATAGCAGAAACTCAGTGCATTTAGGCATGTAGACATGGTAAAGACGATCTGCTGCAGTTCAAACCGAGCATCAGAATGGGGAAGAAAGGTGATTTAAGTGACTTTGAACATGGCATGGTTGTTGGTGCCAGATGAGCTGGTCTGAGTATTTCAGAAACTGCTGATCTACTGGGATTTTCATGCACAACCATCTCTAGGGTTTACAGAGAATGGTCTGAAAAAGAGAAAATATCCAGTGAGCAGTGGGCACAAATGCCTTGTTGATGCCAGAGGAGAATGGCCAGACTGGTTCAAGCTGATAAAATGCAAGTTATAACCACTCGTTACAACCGTGGTATGCAGAAGAGCATCTCTAAACGCACAACACGTCCAACCTTGAGGTGGATGAGCTAAAGCAGCAGAAGACCACACAGGGTGCCACTCCTGTCAGCTAAGAACAGGAAAATGAGGCTACAATTCGCACAGGCTTACCAGAATTGGACAATAGAAGATTGGAAAACCGTTGCCTGGTCTGATGAGTCTCGATTTCTGCTGCGACATTCAGACAGTAGGGTCAGAATTTGGCGTCAACAACATGAAAGCATGTATTCATCCTGTTTGCATCAACGGTTCAGGCTGGTTGTAGTGGTGTAATGGTGTGGGGGATATTTTCTTGCCACACTTTGGGCCCATTAGTACCAATTGAGCATCGTGTCAACGCCACAGCCTACCTTTGTATTGTTGCTGACCATGTTTATCCCTTCATGATCACAGTGTACCATCTTCTGATGGCTACTTCCAGCAGGATAACGCACCATGTCAAAAAGCGCGAATCATCTCAGACTGGTTTCTTGAACATGACAATGAGTTCACTGCACTCGAATGGCCTCCACAGTCACCAGAATTCAATTCAAAAGTGCACTTTTGGGATGTGGTGAAAGGGGAGATTCGCATCATGGATGTGCAGCTGACAAATCTGCAGAAACTGCATGATGTTATCATGTCAATATGGACCAAAATCTCTGAGGAATATTTCCAGTACCTTGTTAAATCTATGCCATAAAGGATTAAGGCAGTTCTGAAGGCAAAGAGGGTCCAACCTGGTACTAGTAAGGTGTACCTAATAAAGTAGCCGATGAATGTATCTTGTTTTAAAGATATTCACACCATTTACTAGAAAGCCAGACAAAAGTTTGACTGAGTAAATTATTTATTGGCGTTCTCAAACAGAGTCGTGTATCTCATGCTATCGATGTAACTTTGATTTTCCTTATGACTCCTATTTTCAATAATGTACAGTAATTTCAGCAAAAAAAAACCATTATGACATCCACCTTAGCATTTGCACAGTCAGAAGAGGGAGATACTTGAGTCATAGCTGACCACGGATATCTGGATTCCATCGAGATCTATCAGGATCTGCTCTCAGCCCCGCTGTCGAGTGTTTAAGTGACTTAATACCTCTGGATCCTGTTTGATTTCATTAGCGTCAGTGAGGAGGGTTTTATATCATACATAATGGAAGGCAGTGAAGGAGAGACAGACAGCGGGGAAGATTAGAAGGCGCTCTAATTGCGGTGTGCCTTACACACCGGGCTCGGGACGGAACGAGGAATCGATCGGGAAGAGAAGTAAGAGAGGAGGAATAATCATGAGATGGAAAAGGAGAGGAAGAGGTGGAGAGGAGGAATGATGTATTGATCGCGTCTGACAGGCTGGCGCAGAAACGCATCGACCGTTTGTGTGTGCGTGTACGTGTGTGTGTGAGAGATTCTGCAGGTCAACAGAGGCTCTGCTACGACCAGAACATGGATGATACATTTAGCAGATGCTTTTGTCCAAAGTGACTTACAATTGAGAAGGCATTCAGCGATTCAACAAGAAGGGGCAATACACTCAAGAAGTGCTAGTTATACAAGGGAACTGTTAGTGTTCTGAGAATTAAGTGCTAGAGTAAGGAGTGGGGAGTGTTTTTTAGAGAAAGAACAGTGTTTCTACATGTGGTTTGTCAAGCCCACTCACCTGTGTGAGGCACACTTCATAAACATTCATTCATTTATTTTATTTTTAGGCTTAGTCCCTTTATTAATCAGGGGTCGCCACAGCAGAATGAACCGCCAACTTATCCAGCATATGTTTTGCGCAGCGGATGCCCTTCCAGCCACAACCCATCACTGGGAAACACCCATACACTCTTGCACACACTCACATACACTACGGCCAATTTAGCTTTTTCAATTTACCTATAGCGCATGTCTTTGGACTTTGGGGGAAACCGGAGCACCCGGAGGAAACCCACGCGAACACGGGTAGAACATGCAAACTCCACACAGAAATGCCAACTGACCCAGCCAGTGCTTGAACCAGCGACCTTCTTGCTGTGAGGCGATTGTGCTACCCACTGCACCACCGTGCTGCCCCACTTCATAAACGCACAGTGATTATAAGAAAGTGTCTGGTGCAATTGACAGTTAAAGTGTCAGACAGATGAAGGAATGTGTTTTCTACATGTGGTTTGTCAAGCCCACTCACCTGTGTGAGGCACACTCAAAATTGCATAATGTTTTGATGTTGTAGTGTGGTATAGTGTGGGGGTGGGACCACCAGATGGCCAATTATGAGTCTTGTGCTTAAATGGTTAAAATTGGTTTTAAAGACACATATTTCCACAGGTGTTTTTACATATGCAATTTCTGTCCTGAACGATTATTGAATCGTTGGAAACCACAAGCTTTGCACATTTTAATTAGATTATTGTTTGGGGTTTTACATTAATCTTTACCTTCAGTTCCATTAGTTGAGGAAAAAAGTTGTGTTATATTGTTTTTGCATGTATTTTGTCTTACTGAAATTGATTATATTTACAAAAGTATGCAAAATTCTACAATAAAAAGTACACTTATGGCCTGTAAGAAATACATAGATTAAGTGAAACTGATTTGATTTTCTATTAAAAAATAAGTTAATAAATAATAATATATATACAGTTGAAGTCAGAATTATTAGACCCCCTTAGAATTATTTTTTTTTTTTTTAAATAATTCCCAAATGATGTTTAATAGAGCGAGGAACTTTTCACAGTATGTCTGATAATATTTTTTTCTTCTGGAGAAAGTCTTAATTGCTTTATTTCGGCTAGAATAAAAGCAGTTTTCAAAACTGTTTTAAGGTCAAAATTATTAGCCCTTAAGCTTTTTTTTTCTTGGGTAGTCTACAGAACAAACCATCGTCATACAATAACTTGCCTAATTACCCTATCCTAATCTAGTTAAGCCTTTAAATGTCACTTTAAGCTGTATAGAAGTGTCTTAAAAAATACCTAGTAAAATAATATGTACTGTCATCATGGCAAAGATCAAATAAATCAGTTATTAGAAATGAGTTATTAAAACTATTATGTTTAGAAATGTGTTGAAACAAATCTCTCTGTTAAACAGAAGTTGGGGGGGGGGAATAAACGGGGGCTCTAATAATTCTGATTTCAACTGTACAGTATAAAGTATTATTTTTACATACAATGTTGCTTCAAAACCATTAAAATGACATGTATGCACTTGCTTTCAACTATTAAACTATGCAATCTATTATTCAGAAAATATACATTAAAGTTTTTTTATTTAGGTAAATAAACAGACAAACATACAAATGGGATTGAATGTTAAAATCAAATAATCCATACAAATATGTGTAAAATAAGCATTTTTTTAAACAATAAAATGATTTTAGTAGATAAATAAAGGAAAAATAAAGAAATATATAAAATATTGATGAAATAAAATTACAAGAAGTTGCAAAGTTTTAGACATATACTATGATTTTACCATGGTATTCTTTGTCGTACTTCAGAGCACCATGTAACTGCTTGATGAAATGATACCATAGTGAAAGTTGTGATATGTGACCAAGGATGGTGACCCTTTGTGACCCTTTGTGCATTTAACCCATCCAAACCGTGAAGACACAACCGGACTGAAATATGGTATTGAGGGGGATGAGATTGATGTTAAATCATGAAAGGTTTTGCATTCATTCATTCATTCATTCATTCATTCATTCATTCATTCATTCATTCATTTTCCTTTGGCTTAGTTTTTTTATTTATAAGGGATCGCCACAGCGGAATGAACCACCAACTATTCCGGCATATGTTATACACAGCAGATGCCCTTCCACCCGCAACCCAGTACTGAGAAAAGGTTTTTGCATATATGGAGGAAATCACAAGAATCAAACTCTTGTAATCCTAACAAGAAAAAAAAGAGTGTGTTGTTAATCAATGGCATCCTTAAACTCTCCACATCACTGATGATCCGCAGAAGAATCACCATCCTGATTGAATCGGTCTCAGCAAGCATTAGCGCGATTACTCACACTTAACAGGCCCGACGGAGACAGAGCGAGAAAGCTAATACATGACGAGTGCAGGACGTTTGCCAGTCCTTATGCTCATCTATGAATGTTCCTCAATTGATCGACTTTATAGGCAAGAACGGAGCACTTCAGAAGCACAAAAGGGAACGTTAGGAGTAACTAACTGAGAGTTATGATCTGTAAAGACCACTTCACCGCCTAGACCCAGAGTTTCTCCTTTCTGAACACACACACACATCTCCTGTGGCTCCTCAGCTAATTGATTGCCTCATGTTAATTGAAGGCAGGCCTGAGTGGATTCTGTTAATGGAGGGTGAATCGTGTTGGCCTGACAATAAATTGCAGACCTGGTCCAAAGTGATCGGGCAGAAGAGGCCGTGGCATTGACGGAGGGTTGAGCGCGTGTCTGGAAATCGTTTATTTGAGTGGCGAGAGATATTTCTGCCCCTTGAATTTCAGAAATGAGATTGATGTAGAGGTGACTATATAAATAAGAAGTGTTAATATGGTTTGGGAAAAAAGGTAACACTTTATTTTGGTGGTCTATTTGAGTATTAGTAGACTGTCTGCTTAATATCTGTTGACACTGCTCCTTCAACAGACATTTAACTGACTATAAGAAACTTTGCAAGTACATGTCAACTTACACTAGCCCTAACCCCAACCTATCAGTCTACTTATAATCTAATGAGAATTAGTTGGCATGTAAATGCAATGTAACTTAAATTCAACAAACGGACCATCAAAATAAAGTGTGACCAAAAAAAAAAAAACATGAAGGGCTAGTTATTTTACTCATCCTCATAAGGAATACTTATTTTCCTCATCCTCAAGTACTGTAGTTCCAAACCATTGACATTCATAGTAAAAAATTAAAATAAAAAAGCAATGCTATGAAAGTCAATGGCTACCAGTTTGCAACATTCTTCAAAATATCTTATTTTATGTACATCGGAAGAAGCTCAAGCAGGTTTGGAACAAATAAAAAGTGAAGGGAGTGCTTTTAAATATTGGGTGCACTGTCACTTTAAGAGACCACTTGAGTGAAAGTCAAAGTTTTTCCATCAAATATTGATTTCCAATAAAAAACAACTGGTAGTGTCTTGTTTAAAAAGGAATATGTGGATTACAAATCCTTCATTAGTTCATTTATTATTATCATTATTATTATACTGGATAAATAAACTTTCCGTTGGTGTATGGTTAGTTAGGATGGACTCTAAAACTATTACACTATTACTAAAGTATTTATAGTAGACTATAGAACTATATAAAAATCTGAAATCTGTTCAAACACATCAAAATACTGAACAAAATGCCTTTAAAATAGTCTAAATGAATAATAAGAATTGTATAAGATACTATACTTAATATTATACTTAATATTCACTCAAAATAAATGTTTTGAATACTGTTTGTTCAAACAACTTATTTAAAATGAGCTGAATCAACACAATTCTTGAGTTTTTGAAGGGTTAACTTAATTGTTTTATGTTCAATCCACTTAGATTTGCAAAAAAGTTAACCTAATCAATTTGTGTTGGGACAACATGAAGGAATTGTGTGGAACCCTGCATTTTTTAGTGTTTTAATGATTTGTCTTGATATTTTTCACCCATACCATGTATTTTTGAATATTGCCTATGCTATATGTACAGTATATATATATATATACACCTGTATGTGACATAAGACTGGTTTCCACTGGATATCAATTTCTAAAATAGTGTTTCAGCTCTTGTAATACCTGAAATGAGATTGATCGACGGCAGCATGGTGGCGCAGTGGGTAGCACAATCACCTCACAGCAAGAAGGTTTGCATGTTCTCCCTGCGTGGATTTCCTCTGGGTGCTTCGGTTTCCCCCACAAGTCCAAAGACATGCGGTATAGGTGAATTGGGTAAGCTAAACTGTCCGTAGTGTATGTGTGTGAATGAGTGTGTGTGGATGTTTTTCAGTGATAGGTTGCAGCTGGGGGGGCGTCCGCTGTGTAAAACATGTGCTGGATAAATTGGTGGTTCATTCCGCTGTGGCAACCCCAGATTAATAAAGAGACTAAGCCGAAAAGAAAATGAATGAATGAGATTGATGGAGAGGTGTCCATATAAAGGAGGAGTGTGAATGCACTTGGATATATTCCATTACAGAAGCCATAGAATCTGGCTTAAAAAAAGCTGGCGCTCTGTAATCCGGATCGATGTCTGTCTCTCTTATGTCCGGCACTGCTGCTCGGCAGCCTATTTGCATTTATCCGAGGTAATTGCCGGCATTAATCACACCCGAGTTTACAAAACGTCCTCAGCCATGAACTGATTATGGTAATCTCTGTGCATTTCAAACCCCCCAAATCTGCCTTCAACCACCAATTCTCTCAGACGACTTGAGCGACTTCAATCGGAATCGGAATTCAAAGCCGGAATTAGCGGGTGTAATGGTGTGTTGTTGAGCGAGGAGGGCTAAAACTGAACATCCCAGGCTGGCGGCGCACCGCGGAGCCTCTTCTGGGACCGTATTGATGTAAAACATGTCACAATTACCTGGCTGCATGGCCACCCCTGCCGCGAATACTAACAGGGGCCGCTGTCAGGAAGCCATCACAACAGGGTCACAGGTTTCTGGGACCGCTTTTCATCTCCTTCACTCACTCCCCCCGCCAGCTCCAAAATGTCACCGCTGTCCTTTCCGAGACCGGACCCGTTTTTCGCCCCATGAATTATTCAGCGGAAGAACCGGGGGCTCGTCCGGGTCAGCGGCTATCAAAAGAGCCTCGGCTCTGAAAAGCAAAAGGCCTCTGTTTTGCCTGTGTTCGGTCTAAATCGAGCCTGAATAATAATAGCAATCTTTGAAGATTGATTAAACTTGCTTCATCGCTTCATTGATGTCGAGGAGCAGGCAATTTTTTCCGCCCTCAAAGTGGTGTTAAATTTCTGCTGCTATTTTTGTTATTGGTATTGTGCTGTCTAATATGAATGTAAACGTCTTAAAACAAGAGATTATTTGTTTTGTTTTTTGCTAGTTTTGGCCAAGAAAAGTCTAAAATGGCACATGTTTATTGTAAATTAGGAAGAAATGTCATCAGTAGTTTACAGAATAAAACAAACATTATATTTGAATCAAATATATTAACATAAATTGTAAATCCAAAGAAACTTTTAAGCAGGGGTCACCAATCCCGGTCCTGGAGGGCCGGTGTCCCTACAGGGTTTAGCTCCAACTTGCCTCAACACACCTGCCTGGATGTTTCAAGTATACCTAGTAAGACCTTGATTAGCTTGTTCAGGTGTGTTTGATTAAAGTTGGAGCAAAAGTCTGCAGGACACCGGCCCTCCAGGAACAAGTTTGGTGACCCCTGCTTTTAAGGGTCAAAATAATCTGTTTTTTTTTTATGCCAAAAATTATTAGACAATTGGGTAAAGATTATGTTCCATGAAGATATTTAGTAAATTTGTCACTGGAAATATATCAAAACTTCATTTTTGATTGCTATTATACATAGCTAATTACTTAGCTTGGACAACTTTAAAGGCAATTTTCTCAACATTTTTTTGAACACTCAGTATTCAGATTTCAGTCCTCATTAGCATAAACAGCCCTAAGTGAGAAGCAGTAGTCCGTCATTAGAATTTTCAGGGCGTAAGCTCGAGCCAGCCATAATGTCAGCAACTAAGAGGCATTATAAATCTCAAGTTTAGGATGCACAAATAAACACCATAGTCTCCATAGACTACCTTATTCTAGGCCACTTCTTTTGTCATTTTGACTTTTTCATAGAGGGAACATTAGTCCCGTTTTGAATCTGCCGTTTTTAATTTCCCTATCTTAACAAACCATAGATCAATGAGAATCTTGTTTATTAATATTTCAGATTTGTACACTGATTGATGGTTTTGTGGTCCAGGGTCACACACAAACACACACACACAAACTGTACATACACAGGTTCATCTTTGAAAAGCAAAAGGCCTCTGTTTTGCATGTCTAAATCGAGCCTGAATAATAGTAGCCATCTTTTGAAGATTCATTAAACTTGCTTCATCGCTTCATTGACACCGCAGAACAGTCATCGTTTTTTTTTCTTTCCCCTTAAAGTGGTGTTAAATTTCTGCTGTTTTCTTCAGCTCACACCGAGACGGAGGCAGGGCCATGTAAAAGAGTCACGGGTGGGTTGAAGCAATCTCCAAATTTAACGAAAGCCCCCTTCCTTCACCCTTCAGTTTTTCCGAGATGGATTTTTTTGCTGTTGGTTCCCGCTTCTACTTGCAGTCAAATGGTTGTTATGAAAAATCAAACTTCATATCCCCCCTTTTTTTTCTCTGGGTGCAGTCATTCAAGACATTAGACAGGCTTGCAAATGCAAGAAAATGGTTTTGGGAAATGGCATTGCTGGAAAAATGACTTTTCCGCCAACACAATAGATCTCAACTTCCACCCTTCAGTGAAACTCGGCGTTCAATTCCCCCTCAGGGAACAAAGACCAGCTATCGGATTTGAAGCCATGTTTTATTTTTTTTTTTTAATGTATTTCTTGTTTAGTGTCGAATATTATTGTTTCTCATGAAACTGTGTTAGTTTTCTATTGTAATTTTGGCACAGTGTCATCCACACAGCAGCAGAAATAATATATATATATATATATTAAACATTGCAATGTATTTTATTGCAATCAATGCAAGTCCTTGTGAAATCAAAATATTGTTTTTAGATGTTAGTATTAAAATGTCCATCATGAGGATATCTACAGTATACGCCAGTGTGCTACAAAACAATCACACAATTTGCATTAAGAAGGTACAAACATCCAAAACTTGCAGTTTGTCACTTTCGCCTAAATGGATAATCAGTTTCTTGACAAGACATCATACTTCAGTTTCTCATCAACTCTTCTGACCAATCGAATCTCTCTAGTATCTGACATGTCCTGCCCCCTTAAAGACACTATTGCTATATGTGATTGAACTCAACCACTCGCATAGCTGTAATAAAAACAAAATGCTATTGGCTGTTATTTTTAAAGGGGGAGAAGCTATTCTATGTTCAGGTCAAATTATGTCACACATCGAACTAAAATTCAAAGCACTTCACCGGACCTTTATGATTTATTTTAGTTTATATCAGAGGGCTCAAACTTTTTTGTACGAGGGGCCAAAAACCAAACATCATTGAGAGCCGTGGGCCGAAGATAAATACCAAACTATTTTACATTAAAGTTGTCATGGTTAATTTCCTAATTTATTAAAAAATATTTAAAAATGATTAGAAAACATCACTTTAAATCATGTTAACTAATGCAGTATAACTCTTTAGTTATAATAACTTATTGCAATAAAACATAAACAAGCACATTTATGCTTGTGGAGTTCAATGCTCAATACACTAGCAGAATCTGCCTTTGCCTTGATTTGCTCACCAAAGTCTCTGCATTATCCTCTGTCCGTCGGGTGACAGTATGTACATTTTAAACTAAATTACAGCATTTAAATCACAACATAATTCCAGTTAGTTTTTTTTTTTGTAGCTTAATACGCAATAAAACAAACTAATAAAAGGTTACATAAAATTTTAAGTTAAAAATGTGACAATAAGTTGCGATTTTTTTTATTATTATTTTTTTAATGCTGATACTACTATGTTGAAGGTTCATCTTGATTCTCTGGGTCTCATTCTGACACTGATTTCCACCTTCAAACGGCGACTTAAAAAAGCTGAACTTTCTTCCTTCAATTCCTCTGTTTTTCTGACGAAGGCGTAGAGATGAAGAGATAGATGGTGAGCGAGACGTTTGCCACTCATCCGCATCGCGCTCTTTCATGTTTCCGTCAGACACCAAAGCATTTGAAGCAGAAGAAATGCAAGTCGGTTTTTAGACAGTCCCGGGGAACAACTGATTGAAGCTTTAGAAATTCTGCTGACTGACTTCAGAAAAAAACCTTTAGAAAAAAAGACAATTTTCTCAATATGATTTTGCAATATGTTAATTTCTTTTTGCTGTAAAAATTGGTGCATGAATTATAAATAAGAACATATTCTCAATATACTATTTATGAATGTTTATATATTTTAACATGACTTTGTAAATGATTAAGTAACTACTAAACTTAAAGGGATAGTTTACCCATAAATAAAAATTTCCCTCATTATTTACTCTTGCTTATGTGGTTTTAAACCTTAATGAGTTTTTTTTTTTGTCTGTTGAGTACAAAAGAAGATATTTTGAAGGATGCTGGCTTTTGACACCCATTGACCTCCATAGTAGAACAAAAATAGTATGGAAGTCAATGGGTACCATTAAACAACATTATTCAAAATAACTAAATAACAAAATAATATGTTTTGAACCAGTAAAAGGTGAGTATTTGATGACAGAAATACTATTTTTGGGTGAACTATCCCTTTTATAATTCAACATAACCTTCACATGCACCAGTATTTTAATTAATCTAAAGGGCTGTTATGTATGGAGCTATTTTTGACACAATTCTGTGTGCAAAAAATAATGTTTTGAGCACACACTTTGAAAAATGTGCACTTTACAAGTCATTTTGTGTGCTAAAAAACATATTTTGTGCACAAAATTGTGTCGTAAATGTAACTCCATACATAACCTTCACATGCACCAGTAGTTTAATTATTATATGGGGCTGTTATATGGAGCTATATTTGTAACACAATTCTGTGCACAACAGATCATGTTTTGAGCACACACTTTAAAGAAACGTGCACTGTACAAGTCATTTTGTGTGCTAAAAACATATTGTGTGCACAAAATTGTCGCAATTGTAACTCCATACATAACTTGCACCTGTGCCAGTATTTTAATTAATCTAAAGGGCTGTTATGTATGGAGCTATATTTGTGACACAATTCTGTGCGCAAAAGATTATTTTGAGCACACACTTTGAAAAACGTGCACTGTACAAGTCATTTTGTGTGCTAAAAATCATATTTTGTGCACAAAATTATGTCACAAGTATAACTCCATACATAACCTTCACCTGCACCAGTAGTTTAATTAATATATAGGGCTGCTATGCATGGAGCTGTATTTGTGACACACTTCTGTGCACAAAAGATCATGTTTGAGCACACACTTTGAAAAACGTGCACTGTACAAGTCATTTTGTGTGCTAAAATACATATTTTTTGCATAAAATTGTGTCGCAAATATAACTCCATACATAATCTTCACCTGCATCAGTATATTAATGAATCTATAGGGCTGTTATATATGGAGTTAAATTTGTGACATAATTCTGTACTCAAAAGATCATGTTTTAAGCACACACTTTGAAAAACGTGCACTGTACAAGTCATTTTGTGTGCCACAAATATAACTCCATACATAACAGCCCTATAGATAATTAAAGTTATGCTGTCACAAATTTAACTCCATAGTCATACTAATTTACTGTATTAACACAGTTTCATACAAGTAATGTCATGATGATCATTGCATTTTTCTTAACAAATGTGTCACTTCAACAATAAACTATACACATGTTCCTTTTTCTGATTGCTGTCAGTTTAAGTGCTGGCAATGCCAGATTGTTATTAATAAACAAAAGCAATGTTCAGAAAAATGTATTAAACTAAGTTGAAATCATACATCATAATCATGCTATATTAAATATAACAGAACATAATTTCTGCAGATAAAACATCTGGCATCTTATCATCCACACACATTTTCTCCCCCCACCCAAAATTAAAAAGGACATCCGAGCGTGTAACTGATGAAGATATGAGATACTGAATATGAAGGGCAAAGGTCAGCCCGTGACCCACGTTGTCTGATTGCTTCCAGGTCACTCAAAGGCCAGAATGATGTAATGACATTGTAAATGGTCTGTTTCAGCATCAAAAAAGAGGCCGTTGGGGTCAATTTCAGCACAGCGATGTTAGAATAAGACTAATTTGCGAGAACGCTGAGAAACAAGCACACAATTGTTCTGACTCGCTTTTCTGAAGGTCCGAGCAGCGCAGTGGGACAGATAAGAGACAAGAGACACAAACACACATTAATGGGAGGAATTGTGTGCAAGCGGTGGGCAAACGGGCTGCTCTGCTTCCCCAGGGTAATGAATCTCCATTGCCGGACTGCAGGCCGCTGTAAAACCCAATTAGTGTCAGTGTGTTATCAGCTCCTCGCAGATATCCAGATAACCCTCAACACGGGCCAGCAGAGCGCGAACTGAGCGTTTTCTGCAGACACAGCGACACTGATAAAAGCAGCCGGCGCTCCACCTCTGACTCCTCATTTCTGAACATCTCCTTTTCTACAGTGAAGTGGAGCTCTTCTCCATTCATCAGCCACTACTCCGATCTCACTGAAACTGCATCATCAGGCCTGTAGACACACATTTTTCTGAGATATGAATGAAAAATAGTTCCAAAATCACGCCGCTGAGCTCATAAGTGTGCAGCATTTGATACATGTTGCCAGATCTAGTTATTATACGCATTACGTCTTTGAAGTTGTTTTTGATAAAGGAATTATGATGTTAATCTTATTATGTTTAGGTTGCATGGTGGCGCAGTGGGTAGCACGTTCGCCTCACACCAAGAAGGTCGCTGGTTCGAGCCTCGGCTGAGTCAGTTGGCGTTTCTGTGTGGAGTTTGCATGTTCTCCCCGTGTTGGCGTGGGTTTCTTCCGAGTGCTCCGGTTTCCCCCACAGTCCAAAGACATGCGATATAGATGAATTGGGTAGGCTAAATTGTCGGTAGTGTATGAGTGTGAATGAGTGTGTATGAATGTTGCCTAGCTTGCACCGGATGCTGGAAGGGCATCCGCTGCGTAAAAAAACATATGCTGGATAAGTTGGCGGTCCATTCCACTGTGGCAACCCCAGATTAATAAAGGGACTAAGCCGAAAAGAAAATGAATGAATAAATATTATTATGTTTAACATTTTACAATATTTTATATTGATTTTATATTCATATTTAACAATTTTTTTTAGAGTTTGTACTATTTTGTTTAATTTTGTCTGTAGTTTTTTTCTAAATGATTAAAAAAAGTGGAAATCTGTTTAAACTTTAATTAATGTACACATATTTAAGGAATATCACACTAGTAGCTGTATGATGTGGCTGTATATCGCCATTGGTGGGAGGCGTGCGTTGGCTCGACACTGGATGCCGAGTGCCTTAGTGTCCCACCAGTGACGATTTACAGCCATATTGCACTTCTACGAGCGTGATATTGCGTTTATACAACAGTTTGACAGCATAATCGTGTGTATAAAAAAGAAAATCAATCAGAGAGTCTGAAAATAATTTTGTATGAGGAACTACTTTCTTCCACCACTCATTCACATCTGCAGCTGACGTCAGAACAGCAGTAACTGTTGCTACTTCACCAACGTCACTTTAGAGCTAGTATTTGAATGATTCTTTAGCGCAATGTCTAAAATGATCACAAAGCAGATGATTTTGCTCTCATTTTCAGATTATAAGGCTGAACGGCATGAACTGCCATTAGTCTACAAAGATTTCCCAGGATTTCTCTGTTGCAATTGGGATATCACAATAATTAACCTCGAAAAAGCCAAAGCAAAGCAAACACTAGCAGATTACTATGGTATAAATACAGCACTACAACATACAAAAGAGGGAGATCGACTTAGAAAGTCACTTACCTGTTTTATAATGATTTGTTCAGCTGTAGTTTGAAATTACACTGAGTTTTTCCCTCCTATGTGCTTATTATGCGGTCTCTGATGCTATCTTGTGGTGGAACGTGAACGGTCTTTGCTCTTCTCTTTTTTTTTTTTTTTTTTACTTTATTTAGATATTTTTAACATTAAAACATTTTACAGAACTAAACAGTCAATGACAGCAGCAGTTATTAAAAGACAAAAAAAAATTAACAAAAATAAAATAAAACAAATAATAATAAACAAGTAACACTACCAGTAAATAAAAACAAATTACAAAAAGACAGATACATCATTTTCAAATTTCAAAGGATACAGCTGGGAATACTATGTCCTGTTGCCTTGTTCAGATACATAGTAACAGGTGCCCAACTTTGTTTAAAAATATCCAATTTCAATTGAAGTTGAGCAGTCATATCTTCCATTCTATATATTGATTCAAGTTTTTCTATCCACTGTGCTATTGTTGCAGGGTGTGGCTTCATCCAATTTATTGTTATAGTCTTTCTTGCACTTAGTAAAAGTATATGTAATAAATATCTCTGGTTTTTATTATATACATCCTGGGGTATCCCTTCAAGCAAGAAAAACAGGGGACAGGAAACAGGTAGATCTAACTGCATAATTTTCATTATCTCAATCTTTACCCCGTGCCAAAATGCCAGTAACTTTGGACATCCCCAAAATATATGTGTGTGATTACCTACATTCCCGCAATCTATCCAGCATTCCTCTGACTGTGGACTGTTAACATATTTTGATACCATCAATGGTGTTCTAAAAAAAAAAAAAAATTTTTGTTCTTTCTAATTATGACTATTGATCCCCTGATGAGATTCTATACATATGTTTGTCTTTGCTCTTCTCAATGACAGGCTGATGGCCGCCGACGCGATGTCTCTCAGAAATTATGAATTTTTAAAATAGACACTATCCTTATAAATAAACTGCATAGTTGCAATCTAAACATCTACATTCTCACCTAAAAAAGCCTCAAAAGTTCATTATGTTGTCCAACAGCTGCAATATTTGTCAAACTGTAGTGAGTATATTGATCTGCTTTTACTGTATGTGAGCGGAGTAATACACAAATGGGAAAAGGCTGTACGAGTGCTGATATTGCAGAATATTGCACAGCTAACAGCCAATCAGAATCGAAGACCAGAGTGAACTGTTGGACTATACATATTATTATTAGAACTATATTTATTTATTTATTTATTTATTTCCAATATTAATTAGAATGTATAAATATTAATTAATTACAATGTTATTTTAATATGAAATCATATTCAAGTATTATTTTATGTTCATATTTGCAGTCAGTTTTACTTTTTATATTAAGATATAATAATAAAGTATAAATAAAAATTATATAATTTTTTCAAACTGTACCTAAAACAATATAATATGTAGTTGTATTGTTTTATATATTATTAATATGTGCTGTAATAATTAATTTGAAGGATTTTGAAATATTCTTGAAAGCAAGTTATTTTGTTAATAAATATTATGTGCAGTAATTTAATATCAAATATAAACATTTTAAACTGCGAGACTGAACTTTTCACATTAACCACAGACGGCCTCTTCGATTTTTCCTCAGCCCATCTCCTCTTATCAGCGGACGCTCCGCTCAATCTGTCAGCCACAGTCATGGAGGTCATTAACGCTGGAAGAGAATGAGACCATGATGAAAAGTAATGATGCTAAATAACAGACCCTCGTCAGCAGATAACGAGAGAGATGCTCCTCTATAACCTCTACAGCTCAACTTTTGTGATTCACTCTTCCCTCTTCAAAGACGTTTACTGTCCAAACACACACACATGCACACACTCATCATCAGATTTCAGACTCGAGAGGTAGTTTGGCATTATTGGATTATCACTAACAGTGGGTAGATTAGTATTGATGTGCAGTTTTTTTTTTTCTTCAGTAGATGATGTTAATAGTGTTCTATAGGAGGTCACTAACTGAATTGCATCAGCCATTTAATTAGAAGGGATGAGAATCCAGCGGATGAATTCAGAAACGCTCCGGTGACTCGGCTGAAAATGTGCTGATCTGTCACATTGATATGGTGGAATTGCTTTGATAGTTCCATCTCAAGCCGTATCAGTGAAATGAGATGGGATAAAATAGCATGAAAAAGCATTATATCTGTTTTTCATCACAGTTTAATCTCGCGTTTGAATAAATCACATAGTCTGGTCCACAGTTTAGCTTATGCTGGTCAAGATTCGCTCACTTATTCGGCAGTCATGTGCTTTGACGTGACTTAAAGACTACATGTTTTGGATTTTTGCACCATTTTGTTGTGGATTTTTTCAGAAAAGTAATTTAAATAATGTAGTAGTTTGAATATACAAAATAATATTATTTATATATTTATATATAATAAAGTATAAAAATCTGCCGCCGTTCAAATCCTGCCTCTACCACCTACACAGAAATCCACAGCACAACTGGCTTGTAACGTATGTTGCCAGATGAGGGTAAAAAATGCTTTGAGTTTTGAATATTTTGTCAATTGTGTGAGGTGATAAGCTTCATAAAAGATCTGGCAACTTGACAAACATGGTCAAAAAGTGATTTTTTTATCACTAGATTGGGCCTTACAAATTACAAGAGGGAGAAATAACAAATAGGGAGATGCTCAGAATACATTTTTGTGAAATCTAAAATACATTGCTCTGGTTACATATTGTTGCATGTTTCAGATGACAAATCCACTAGAGGGCGCTGTCTACATTTATGCGAATCTGAAATACTTTACTTAGGGTATGTTTTATTGTGTGTTTCAGTGAGCTACTGAGCAAACTGACTGCATCAGTTGTCCATATAGAGATAGATTGGTGATGCAATTATAAGTTAAGTTGTTTTGTGGTATTTATTTGGTGCTTTCACTAAAATATAGGCTGAGGCATGTATTTCCAATGAGCCTGTGTTGACTATATTACAGACTTTTTTCAGCAATCTGCCATCACAATCCATTTTTTGTGTTTATTTAGCACTGACATGACATATTTTAGTGACACATTTAGGTCAGAATTTAATGACAGAACAACAACTGTGTGTGCAACTCTTGTTGTTTCTACATTACCATGCATTTCCAGGTGGAAGATGTTCATCAGCAGATTTGATCCATCTGTAGTTGACTGAGTCATGGCCAAATTAGTTTTTTGCAAGACAGGCTGAATAGAAATACATGCCTCAGCCTACGTTTGTTTGTGAAACTGCAAAAACATGAACACTAGAGGGCAGTATGATGCAATGTCTGTTGTTCCTTTTTTACACTAATGATTTTTACAGGAACATATTATCGACAAATAAAGCATTATAAAGCAGGGACAACAGATGAAAAGTAGCCTTTGGCTAGTTTTGGTGCATTTGCACAACACCAAATAAATAGCACTAAACCGCTTTGATTTGTAATCTAGTGCATGTTCCTTACCTATCTATCTCAGTATGGACAACTTTTCTGCCATGGTATGTTTATACCATGTGGTACTTGTAATGCAGAGCACTCTGGTTTAAGAAAAGAGATCATTTTGATGTAAAATCAAGGTAAAACTATGTTTTCGCAGTTGCTTCTAAAAACACTATTGGTTGGGTTTAAGTCAGCGCATTGCTGGGTGATTTGAAAAACAAGACCTGCCTTCTCATAGTCGTGTACAAGAAAGACGTGTATCTGAAACATACCCTAAGTAACTTATTTCAGATTCTGAGAAATGTAGACAGCGCCCTCTAGTGGATTTATCATCAGAAACATGCACTATTGATTGGGTTTAGGTCAGTGGTTTGCTAGTTGATCTGTACAACAATACCCGCCTCTTCATGGTCGTGTACAAAAAGGACGTGTATCTAAAACATACCCTAAGTAACTTATTTCAGGTTCTGAGAAATGTAGACTGCGCCCTCTAGTGGATTTGTCATCAGAAACATGCACTATTGGTTTGGTTTAGGTCATTGTTTTACTAGTTGATCTGTACAACAATACCCGCCTCTTCATGGTCGTGTACAAGAAGGACGTGTATCTGAAACATACCCTAGGTAACATATTTCAGATTCTGAGAAATGTAGACAGCGCCCTCTAGTGAATTTGTCATCAGAAACATGCAGCGAAACACACCCAGAGCAATGTATTTTACAAAAGTGCCATTCATTTTCAATGGCCCTGGGTTGGATCCATCATGAGCGAAGCAATGTAATGAAGTCTTTCACCGAGACGAACGCTTGCAAGTTTGTGGAGCATCACTGCATTTGCATGACAATATAAGTGGTTTTACCGCCAGGCACTCACATTTGGGCTCTGTAGGAGGGCCGATTGAGAGTGAAACTCTGAATCAGACCATTCTGTCAGTTCTGACTGATGGCTCTCCCTAAAACATGTTTTGGAACAAGATCGGCAGCTCGACACACAAAGAGCGACGTTGCTCTGAAAGCGTTAGAAGATCCGTTCCCACTGCATTGCGGCATCAAGCCAATTACGACCCAGACAAACACAATTACCACCCGCTGCCTGTGATGCAATTAACGGCAAGAGCATCGTACAAACGAGTCGGTGTGGCGTGGAAAGGGTCAGATGAGTCTTTGTGTCATCATGCGTGTTTATCTCGGCATTGTGGAGCAGTACAGAAAGCAAGGCTGAGTCTGTTTTAGGGTTGAGAGAAACCGTTGCGGGCAGAAAGAAACATCTGTTAAGGAGGCACCAGGTGTGTTTTGAAGTGCAGGTGTGTGTGTGTGTGAGGTACAGGTTTATTTAAGCTCTTCTGACAAACACTCTTTTGGATGTGGTACAAACACAAGCGATGAGGCTCTGTCACTGCTGGAATAATGCTCCTCTGTTTTTTCTTCCAACATTCTGAGTGTGTGTGTGTGTGTGTGTGTGTGTGTGTGTGTGTGTGTGTGTGTGTGTGTGTGTGTGTGTGTGTGTGTGTGTGTGTGTGTGTGTGTGTGTGTGTGTGTGTGTGTGTGTGTGTGTGTGTGTTTGTGTGGGCATGTGTGTGTGCGCGTGCAAGTGTGTGCATTTTTTTGCATGTTTGCTTGTTTGTTTGTTTGTTTGTTTGTTTGTTTGTTTGTTTGTTTATGTGTGCTTGTCTATGTGTATGTGTGTTTGTTTTTGTGTGCATGTGTGTTTGTATGTGTGTGTGCTTGTTTGTTTGTGTGTGCTGGTTTTGTATGTTTTTTTTGTTTGTTTATATTTGTGTGCATGTGTGTTTATTTGTTTGTGTGTGTGTTTGTTTGTTTGTTTGTTTGTTTGTTTGTTTTATTTCTATGTGTGTTTTTTGTTTGTATGTTTGTGTATGTGTATGTATGATTGTGTGTTTGTTTGTGTTTGTTTGTTTGTGTGTGTTGGTTTTGTTTGTTTGTTTGTTTGTTTGTTTGTTTGTTTGTTTGTTTGTTTGTTTGTTTGTTTTTGTGTGCATGTGTGTTCATTTGTTTTTTGTGTGTCTATTTTATGTGTATTTGTGAATGTTTGTATGTCTGTTTGCGTGTTTATGCTTGTTGGTTTGTTTGTGTGTTTGTTTGTTTGTTTGTTTGTTTGTTTGTTTGTTTGTTTGTTTGTTTGTTTGTGTATGTATGTGTTTGTGTGTTTGCATGTTTGTCTTTGTGTGTGCATAAATGTGTGCATACATGCGTGCGTGCATACAGTGTGTGTGTGTGTGTGTGTGTCACACTGTTGGACCAAATGTCCCCACAAGTATAGCAAAACCAGTCATTTTGGACCTTGTGGGTGCTTTTTTTGTTCCCATGAAGAAAAGGGCTCATAAGTCACAGAATTATTTTCAAAACATACAGTATAAACATAAATGTACATTATAAAAAGCATGCTGTCTATAGGAAGTCTCCATAAAGATAGTTGTACAAGTGTGTGTGTGTGTGTGTTGTGTGTGTTTGATGAGCTGTGGCTAATGTTGAAAAGATGCTGAGTTAGCAAACGAACCGGTGGATTTATTTCAAGTGTTTAGCTGTAAAGGGTTTAGCGAGCGCGCTGTCTGTTTTCTTTCTCTCTTTTAGTTTGCTTCATTTAAGCTGAAGGTCCATTAATCTCATCCTCAGATGCAACACACGCATGCAGCTCAACCACAAATGACTGCGGAAAGACGCTCAGAATGTTCACATTTCCTCATCTGACTGACTTTTTTTTCAGGCACGCATGCACACACACTAGTTTCTTTCCATCTGCTTGCTCGTGGCACAGGCTGCTGTAAAGGTCATCAGCATATCCAGTGTAATTTTCACTCTTCCTCTTCTGTTAAGATCCATAAAGCCATCAATAAATCATTTTAACGTCAGTGTGAGAGCTGAGAGCTGACATAGATTTAACACCAGACCCCTGTTAGCTTTCTTTCTTTCTCCCTCCCTCGCTCTCTCTTTCCCTGTGTGTGAACGAGAGAGAGAGAGAATGCGGCCGACCAGTGCAATGATTATTTCTTTAATATGAATATGGATGTGGCAGGCTTGAAGAAAAATGCATGGTTGATTGATGGTTTGAACGATAGATAGATATATAGATAGATAGATAGATAGATAGACGGACGGACGGACGGACGGACGGACGGACGGACGGACGGAAAAGTTGACCAAAAGAAAATGACTGACAGACATAAAATGACAGACAGATAAAACAAACAATATAACAGACAGATGATCAGAAAATATGACAGACATATATTATGACTGACATATAAAATGACAGACAGACAGACAGACAGATATAACTGCAGACAGATGAAATGAATTCAACAGACAGCTAAAATTACAGACAGACAGACAGAGAGATAATGTAACAGACAATGATAAAGGCAGACAGAAAATGACAGACAGATAAAAGTGACATGGATGGAAAGACAAAATGATGGACGGGCAGACAGACAGATGGATGGACAGACAGACAGATGGACAAACAGACAGACAGGCAGGCAGACACATGGACAGATGGATACAGACAGACATACAGAGAGATGGGCAAACAGACAGACAGACAAATGGAAGAGCAAATAGACAAACAGACAGACAAAAGACAGACAGACAGACAGACAGACAGACAGACAGACAGACAGAAACAAATGGACACTCAAGCAAATGGACAAATGGACAGACAGCCAGGCAAACAGATGGACTGACAGACAGATAAATAAAATGGACACGTAAAAGCAAATGGACAACTGGACAAACAGCCAGGCAGATGGACAGAAACAGACAGACAGACAGATAGACAGATAAACAAACAAACAGATGGACAGACAGACAGACACATGGACAGATGGATACAGACAGACAGACATACAGAGAGATGGGCGGACAGACATACAGACAGACAGGCAGGCAGACAGATGGATAGACAGACAGACAGACAGACAAATGGAAGAGCAGATAGACAAACAGACAGACAGATGGACAGACAGACAGACAAACAAATGGACACATACAAGCCAATGGATAAATGAACAAACAGACAGACAGACAAATGGACACACAAGCAAATGGACAGGCAGAGAGACAGACAGATGGACAGATAGACTGATACACAGACAGACAGACAGACAGACAGACGGATGGACAAGCAGTTGGATGAACAGATAGACAGATATACAAATAAATTGACAGATGGACAGACAGACAGACAGACAGACAGACAGACAGACAGACAGACAGACAGACAGACAGACAGACAGACAGATGGACAGACAGACAGACAGACAGACAGACAGACAGATGGACAGACAGACAAATAAATGGACAGACAAACAAGTGAACAAACAGACGGACAAATAAATGGACAGATGAACAGACAGACAAATGGAGAGACAGGCAGGCAGTCCGATGGACAAACAGGCAGGCAGTCAGACAGACAGACAGACAGACAGACGGACAGATAGATACAGACAGAAAGATGGATGTACAGACAGGCAGTCGGACAGAAGGACGAACAGACAGACGGACGGACGGACGGACAAACAGACAGACAAGCAGACTGATGCTAATACAAAGCTTCTGACAAAAATACAAGCTAGTCCACATGGGATTTGGGAGATCATTCCACCACCAGTGAATGAAACTGTTCTGAAATGTGATTTCGAGCCTCTCTGTGATGGTACTACAAGGTGGCGCTCACCAATCGAAAGCTTTTGGATGTGTGACTTGACAGGCAGACAGACAGATAAAATGACAGATAGACAAAAACTACAGATAGATAAAAGCAATGAATATATAGACAGAGAAACAGCCACAGATAGATAGAAACACAAAGGGCATGTGTAGTGCCATTGTGCATAGTCAGAAACACTCTCTCTCACACACACACACACTCAGAGGCTCAGCGCTGGTTCATTACTGCAGCGTCTCCAGCAGAGAGTTTAATTAAACGAGGGACACAGTTGATATGAGACACCTTTTCACAAACCACCATCCAGTTCAATTAACTGCAGCAAAGCATTAAAGGAGAAGACTGCAATCAGTGCAAACGACACAGATTCCCTTTCAGCCCCATTGTGTCTGTGCGTGTGGACATGCGTTTTGCACAGAAGCGAATCCAGTGTAATGCTCGACTGATCGCCAGCATTAGGCCTCCTCGCAGAGCTCCGCCATGGGGCTCATGCTACCTTTATAAGGTCAGCCTGCAATATCAAGAACAGACACATCTCTTAATTGGATTTAACATAAAAAACACTGCATCAATGTTCGTTAACATTTTGTTTTGCGTGAATGCATCATTTCTTTTAATAGGTATTTAATGAAAAATGCTTAAAGGCACAGTTCACACAAAAATGAAAAGTCTGTCATCGTTTACACACCCCTGACTTAATCCAAACCAGTCTGAGATTTTTGGGTGAACTATCCCTTTAATGATGATCTCATGAAAAATACTTGTATCTTACAGTATGCTGATGTCTCCTGCTGTGACTGTACTGAAATGTTGTTTTGGTGTGGACGTGTTTTCACATTGCAGCTGTCTTCTGTCACACCCTGCAGAGCTTGCATCACAGCGCATCACTTCTGCATGGATGAATCCTACCAAAACATAACACATGAAAACTAGCCTAACATGACGCATATATACTCACACTTAATAAGTCTTACTGTTATTTTAGCTATTCGTTTTCTTTCTGTAACGTTCTTGCAACTTTCTTGCAACTCGTGCTATTGGTTGACCTGTAAATTGATTAACAGATATGAGTGTGCACTTTTAAAGGAGACCTATTATGCCCCCTTTTTACAAGGTGTAAAATAAGTAATGTGAATTTTCAGCTCAAAATACCCTGCAAATAATGTTTTAGAACTCTTTCAAACTGCCCCTTTTAGGCTTTGATCCTAATTGTGCAGATTTGGTGACTGTCACTTTAAATTCAAATGAGATTGGGCTCTTTTCAAGAGAGGGAGGAGCTACAAACACCTATGTGTCAGCATAGTGGCAGATTCAAAAACAGACTGTTGACACACAACTGTGTTTAAACCCCTTATAAAAGTGATTTTAGCTAAATAGATTCCCTTTTATGTTTTGATATGCCCAGGAAGCTTTTTTTTTTTTTTTTTTTACAGTTAACCCATAAAGCCATGAATATGTTAACAATCATTATTATGTGCATGACTGTTTAATGATACAAATTTATACTGTATGTCTAACATGGATAAACCTTTAAATCTATTTTTAATATTATAAAATTATTATATATATTTTATTATTAACTTGGATTAAGTTGATTTAACAGATGATTTTTACTTTCGTAATCATCAGCTATGTCTACATCCACCTATTTGGTTGCACATTTTGGAATATCGCATAAAAATTGCTTAAATAAAACTCCAAGATACACATACATTTTAAAAATAACTTATGCGCACAACCAACGCTATTCGTATGAATTTGTACGATTTCATTCGTACAATTTAGTATGATTTACTCCCGATGTAACCCGACAGTTGGGTTTAGAGGTGAAGTGGAGTGAGGCCAGCAGGGGGCGCTCAACCTGCAGTCTGTGTGGGTCCTAACGCCCCAGTATATTGCTGGGGACTCTGTTATATATTTACGAGGCAAGACCACAACATCTCATCAAGCGTGCTTTACTTCTGTATCAACAACATCATCACAACAATACGTCACATGACTTATATAGTTGTCAAGAACCAATGAATAGCCAGACCCACACCCAGATCATTACAAACACACATTATCCCTCCCTCCATCCTTGGTCCAACCACCAACTTATCCAGCATATGTTTTACGCAGCAGATGCCCTTCCAGCTGCAACCCATCACTGGGAAACACCTATACACTCTCATTCACACGCATACACTACAGCCAATTTAGCTTGTTAAGTGTGACGTCACGCGAAGCGAAGCATTACAAAGTGATGTAATGCTTTCGAAAGTCACGATCGCAGTATATATATATCCATGCCTAATATCCGATGGCCAGAAAGTGATAAATTTTTTAGAAATTGTTAAAATTTTGGTATTTGTGATGCAGCAAGTCCACTTTAAAGTGTGATATGACTAAAAAGTGGCCATAAACTATTATTTTCTGAATTAAAATGAGTAGCGGCTTGGACCTGGAAACAGCATTCCTTACGTCACGACTTATAAAGCGGATAGCGCATGACTTTGGACTTGTGGGGGAAACCAGAGCACCCGGAGGAAATCCATGCCAACACGGGGAGAACATGCAAACTCCACACAGAAATGCCAACTGACCCAGCCGAGGCTTATTGCTGTGAGGTGACAGCGCTACCCACTGCGCAAACCTCTAATACCACTGTAAACAACACAAATTAATCTACAATAATACATTAACAACATTTATGTACAAGATTGCATGCTTGACAGACAGATCGATAAAAAAACTGACGAAAATAGACAGCGACTCCAGTGCCTTTATTATCTGAAAAAATGGATTTTACATTTCGTAGAGCTGGTTTAAAGGTGTTTTGACATCAAAACATTACATATAATCTTCTTTAAGGAAAAAAAAATTGGATTTCAGTCCAGTTTCAGCCCACGCAGTCAAAGAGAAAATCCAAAAGGCAGCCGTGCTAAAATTACCCCTGGCCCACAAAGACACGTGTATATATAGTATTAAATTGACCACAGCTCTCCGATTCTACGAAAGAGTTCCTCAAGGGCGCTTGTGACGTTTCCACGACTTGACAAACTAATTAAAGAGCAGGAGAAAAGCGAAAGAGCAGAGGGAATCTCAGGAAAGCCACACAAAAAGACCAAACGGAAAGTTCAGCACCTTCATCAAGAGACCCAGATCTTTGATATCTATGGAATTAGGGAGCAGCCTTCATTTTTATTAATCTTTCTCTCCTTCTCGCTTCTTTGAAAGTCTCTGTGAATGCGAACGCGTGTGGAAATAGTAGATGAGCTTGGGAGGAGAGCAAGGCTTTTGGCTTTTGATCAGGCGTTCGCTCTAGCAGGTTTTCTCACCGCGCTGCCGAGGCTTCAAAACGCAGCAGTCGTTCATTACGGAGGATCAGGATCGCCGTACGGATGCTGGAACTTTCTTTGGAGCACGTGGGTGGTTTTTGAAGTGGCTGAAGATCTGCAGTATGTGTGAATCATGCTGTTCCCTCCTGGAAAACCAGCTTAGACCAGTATGAGTTTTTATGTTGGTCCAGGCTGGTTTATGCTGATTAGTGCTGGTTAAGCAAGCTTGACTCGCCAGTAAAGCATGTTCTTTTCTCGGATTATTTGCACTCTGATCCTGTTTTATTTATTTATTTATTTATTTATTTATTTTCTTGTGTGTATGTAGAACACAATAGAGATGTTTTGCAAAATGCTGACACATTTTTTACACAATGAATTTTAGTGAAAAACTGAAACATTATTTTATGGGATGAAAAAACTATTTTTTATGCTTTATTGAATAACTGAAAAATTAAAAGAAAAGAATATTTACATTTTAGCAAAAATTGTGAAGTATTTTTATTTGTTCATGAGATAAGTAAAAGAAACTATTCACGATTTAATTTATATTATTATTTTATTTATTGTTTTAATTATATTGTTTTGGTCAAAAATATCTTGTTTTGTTTTGTTTTGTTTTAAATGGAAGATGGAAAATGGAATTTAATGATTTGCATATTGTTTAACGAATTAAGTCGTTTTTATTATTATTATTATTATTATTATTATTATTATTATTATTATTATTATTATTATTATTATTATTATTATTATATTATAAATAAAATAAAATAAATAAAATAAATAAATAAATAAAATGGGCAATTAAATTAAATTTAAATATAAATTAAATTAAAATTAAATTTTAATTAAAGGGCTGGTCTTTAAAAAATAAAGTCAACTTTGTATTTTTCTCCAAAAAAAAAAATTAATTAAATTAAATTAAATTAAAAAGTAATTTAGTAAAAAGTCCAAAAAAAAAAGTAAAAAGTCCAAAATAAGATATAAATAAAATAAATAAAATAAAATGAACAATTTAATTAAATTAATTAAATTTAATTAAAGGGCTGGTCTTTAAAAAAATAAAGTCAACTTTGTTTGTGTCTCCAAAATAAAATAAAATAAAATAAACAATTAAATTAAATTAAATTAAATTAAATTAAATTAAATTAAATTAAATTAAATTAAATTAAATTAAATTAAATTAAATTAAATTAAATTAAATTAAATTAAATTAAAGGGCTGGTCTTTAAATAATAAGTCAATTTTGTCTTTGTCTCCAGAGAAAGACAACAAGGAAACCAGATGTTCAATGCATTTTAAAACTCATACAGCAATAATTAAAGATGGTAATTTTATGCAACTTGTGCTTTCAATCTTTGAATTCCCATCAGTCAAGCTCGTCATATCACACATGTAATACCACGGTATGAGAGTATCACTTCTACACAGAAACATGGACACATTCAGCACCTCTTATCGACCCAGAAGTGCCTCCTTAAATGATTTTTGAGCTGGAAATTGCCTTTTGTTATGACTGGTGTTTAATTATCAAGTCGCAGTGAAAATTAGCCACCTAGCGTCTGTGTGTATTATGCAAATGCATGCTGTTTTCAGTCCCAATTAAGTGATTAGAAAGTCGTCTTTCGCTGTTTTTTAATGCCATCCTCTCTCCTTTCCTCCATCTTCCTCGTTTTGTCTTTGCTTTTCAGCAATATCACAGTAATGAAGCTATTACTTTGAGTGAATTTTAATGAGTTTTTAGCTAACATTTTAATGAGCTATACATTACCATAAAGCCCGGGATTAGGCTAAATTGAATTTGGGAAGTGCGCGTAGAGGACAGAGTGACGAGCACGGAGGTTCATTAAGAGTTAATTATATTGTTTGTGATGAGCTTGTGTTCCGGAGCCAAGGGTCCAGTCAGAGGCGTTAGCATGGGGCGGAAGTCATTAACGGGTTGGCTAGCGACAGTCTTGTTAGCCTGACGGTGGTTGTGCGGCTTTTGAAGGTGTGAGATGTTTGCTCACCAGTACACACACCTCCGTTTGACCTTCTGGTGCCGTGAAATGAAGCTGATTATAATTGCTGCATTGTAAGGCTAAAGTTTTGCTGTTTTTACATGTGTAGTGAGAGCAGTGTGGTGACATTTTGATGCTAGCTTTACTAGCAATACTTTTATGGACTTTGATTAGCAAAATTACAATGGTTCAGTGTTAGTTAATGTTAGATCAAGTGTGTTAAATAACATTTAGCATAAAAAATGCTAATGTTTTGCTGTTTCTACATGTGTAGCGAGAGCAGTGTGGTGACATTTTAATGCTAGCTTTACCAGCAATATTTTTAAGGACGTTTTAAGGAATAGCAAAATTACAGCTGTTCAGTGTTGGTTAATGTTACCTCAAGTGTGTTAAATAATAGTTAACATAAAAAATGCTAAAGTTTTGGTTTTATTTATGTACTTACAAATGTATTAAACAGTTTTTATTAGCAAAAAGTAAAAATGACCCATTCTGACAGTAAATGTGTATTGACACAAAGTAACACTTTAATGTAAATAAATAAATACAGTTGAAACCAGAAGTTTACATGCACTCTAAAAAAAAGATAATCATAATCAAAACATAATCATTTAAAAAAAGTCTGATGGTAAATCATGCTAAACGTTTACTATTTTAGGTTTGTTAGGATTACCTAAACCATTTACATTTGCTAAATGCCAGAATAATGAGAGATTTTTTGTTTGAGAATGTTTCATTAATTTCTAGAAAGTCAAAAGTTGACATACATTTCCTTGGTATTTTTTTTTAGCTTTGCTTTTAAACTGTATAACTTCGGTAAAATGTTTTGGGTTTCCTTTCACAAGCTTCTCACAATAGTTTGCAGGAATTTTGGCCCATTCCTCCTGACAGAATTGGTGTAACTGAGTCAGATTTGTAGGCTGTCTTGCTTTCACAAGCTTTTTCAACTCTGCCCACAAAATTTCTATAGGATTGAGCTCAGGGCTTTGTGATGGCCACTCCAAAACATTCACTCTGTTGTCCTTAAAGCACATTTTAACTAATTTGGCAGTATGCTTAGGGTCATGGTCTTATTGGAAGACCCATTTGTGGCCAAGTTTTAATTGCCTGGCTGATGTCTTGAGATGTTGCTTCAGTATTTCTACATAATGTTCTTTCTTCATGATGCCATCTATGCTGTGAAGTGGACCAGTCCCTCCTGCAGCAAAACAGCCCCACAACATGATGCTGCCGCCCCGTACTTCAAAGATTAAAATTATCCAAAAATTATTATTTTTTCCAGTGTAATTTAGCAAATTGTAATCTGGCTTTTTTGTTGATTCTGGCTTGTTGATTTTCCCATGTTGTCACACAAGGAAGCAGTGTGTTTGAGGTTTTCCTTAAATACTATTCTACAGTTGTGCCTCCAATTAACTCAAATGTTGTCAATTAGCCAATCAGAAACTTCCAAAACCTTGACACCATCATCTGAGCTTTTTCAGAGGCATAATAATCTTATTGTATGTAAACTTGACTTTCAAGAAAAGTTATAACAATTTCTCAAAAAATCTCTCTCTCATTATTCTGCTATTAAGCATAACAGAAACAAATTTGATCATCCTAACTTACCTAAAAGAGAAAACGTTTAGTCACATTAACATCTGACTTTTTTAAAATGGTTTTGTGCCTTTTTATACTGTACAGTGTATGTAAACTTCTGGTTTCAACTGTATATAAAATAATTACCCCTAACCCTGCTTAATCATATTTAAATGTATGAATGAGATTGTACAAACTATTGCAAATTAGCCACTAAATCAAAAAGTTACAAATTGTCATTAGACTGCGTTGAATTATTGCGTTTCATGTGATGTAAATGTAATTTATAGTCACTCACTTTGATGACAATACTCAATTCACTAATTATATTACTAATTGATATTAGTTAATATCACAGATATTATATTTAGGCTATATTACCAAACCCCACCCACACACCACACCACATCTCAGTAAAGTAAAAAAATAACTAAAGACTTGAAGATTTTTTTTATTCATATTTCACAATGAATGAGAGTTTTCAAGTCATGTTTGACAACAGTATGAAATGTTCAAAATGTAAAGGATTACTCCGTAAAAACCACTAATTTACATATAATTGTGTGTGTGTGGACCAAATGTCCCCACAAGTATAGCAATACCAGTATGTAATAGTGTGTGTGCACATGTGTGTGCGTGTTCGACTGTATGTGGGCGTATGTTTGTCTGTGCAAATACAGTACCTTGCATTCCCTACACTGTTAGTGACCAAATGTCCCCACAAGTATAGCAGTACCAGTACATTTTGACCTTGTGGGGACATTTATTTTGGTCCGCATGGGGAAAACAGCTCCTAAATCAGACAGATTGATAATGTGAAAATGCAGATTGTTTCCTGTTAAGGGCTTGTTTATAGAATATACAGTCTGTACTGTATAAAATCCTTATGTCTATGGGAAGTTCTCATAAAGATAGCTGTACACGTGAATGTATGTTTGTGTGTGTGTGTGTGTGTGTGTGTGTGTGTGTGTTTTGGAGAACTTTATCTGCAGTGTGAGCTTTACTAGACTGGGTTTATAAGGGTCACTGAGGCCAGAACTGAAATACCTTGCAAACAAACAGCATATTTTTCCTATCCACCGTGGACTGGGACATATTTTCACATTACTCACACACATATAGGCATGTATAGGCTCAGAGCCATGGGCAGCGAGGAAGAAAAAAAGTGTTATTATTTCTGAAAGTGACATATTTTTGCAGTTTGGTGCGAGCGGCACATCAGAAAGCACAGTGATTGTAGTGAACACTTTTGAGAGGCACTCGAATGAAATGCTATCACTGCTTATAGCTAGCTGGAAAACACTCGTCTGTGTGCGATGGATCATTGTGTTGTTGTTGTTTTTGTGGTAAAGTGTGATATTTGCTCCGGGCCGCTTTTCTGCTGTAATCCCACTGCGCTCTGACCTTTGCTGCCTCTGATGCAGACACAAACTACCAGCACTGTGGTGCATGATGGGTAAAAACAAACACAGTGATGTGCACATATTACCATATTATACTCTCAATAGGTCTGTATGTGCACTGTAAAAAATGCAGGGCTCCACACAATTCATTCATGTTGTCCCAACACAAATCGATTAAGTTAACTTGACAAATTTAAGTGGATTGAACATAAAACAATTAAGTTGTCCCTCCAAAAAATACCAGGAATTGTGTTGTTTCAACTCATTTTAGATAAGTAGTTTGAACAAGCAAGCGTGGGGCGTAAAAATATATCTTGAAATCATTTGTTTAGTATTATTTTTCAGCTCTGTAAAAAGGGATTTGTTGAACACATCGCCTTAAAATTAAGTAAATGAAGTATATGCATAATTATAAAAATTAAGTTAAGTCAACTTAACAGTTCCAAGTTACAATAAGGTTTACACCTAAAATAAATGCTGAGTTCCACACAATCGATTTGAGTTGGGTCAACGTGAATTAAATTAACTTATTCATTTTTACAAATGTAAGTGTATTGAACATAAAACCGTTAAGTCCCCAATTTTTTAAATAATTTAATTTAATTTAATTTAATTTAATTTAATTTAATTTAATTTAATTTAATTTAATTATTTAATTTAATTTAATTTAATTTAATTTAATTTAATTTAATTTAATTTAATTTTATTTTATTTTATTTTATTTTATTTTATCTCAATCATGTACCATATCATTAAATATATTTATTTAAGTAGTTTATAATTAAATTAAAACTTGAATTATGAAAAAAATTATATATTTATTATTATTATTATTATTATTATTATTATTATTATTATTATTTTCTAATTATTTAGTTTATTTTAATTTTATATTATTTTTCTATATTTTATTTTTATTTTGTTTTATTAATTTATATATTTTTATCTCAATTTATTGTGTATCATAGCATTTAATAGATTTATCTAACCATTTAATAATTAAATGAAAACTTAAAATAATTTAATTTTTTATTTTATTTTATTTCTTTATCTTAAATATACCATGCACCTAAGCACTACAGGAGAGTTTTCTTGTCTTTAAAATCTGAGAACGCAAAAAAAAAATGGTCTTAGATGCCAAATATTTCTAAAAAAATATTCTCTGATATCAGACCATTTAATTGCCTTTGGCATCTTTATATCTGACAACTCCAAACACACTTAAGTACAAAGTAGCATCTGTCCTTTTTTTAATGATCCTCTTGGCTTCCTTCCATTGCATCATCTCCTGTTACACTTCTCCACCACAAACCCGTAACTTCGCTTCGAAAAGTTTTGACATCTCGCCAAAAAGACTGCAGAGTTGTCCAAAAGCCCGTCCCGCACTTCTCGCAGAGGAGAAGCGCCTGCAGACTGACAGACAGATGCTGAAACACCAACAATACATTAATATTCATCAGATGAAGGAGGCTCACAGAGACCCCAGAAAAGCTGAAAGTCAAGGCTTTTTGGAGGATGAAAATGTAATTATGCATATTGAGTGCCTGTATGTGGCCTGAGGCAGAGAAACGTGAAGTTAAGAAATGTAAAACTACAGGCTTTGTCTCATTGTACTGCGGTATTCTTATATGACAAACAACTATAAGTATTACACTTCAGCTTTTAACTTATTCCGCATTATCTAAATGATATCTACAATGTTGCTGTTTGTCAAAGATGTATTCTGTTTCTTTTTGAAGTTGTTGGATTGTCTAATGAGTCCAAAAATGGTTATAATAAGCCACAGACTTGCATTTAAAGGGACAGTACACCAAAATAAATGATCAGTTTCTCATCATTTACTCACACTCAAGTGGATCTAAACTATGTTTCTTTCTTTCTGATATTGTCATCTGAAAATATGATAAACTTATTTATTTATTTGTTTTCTCTGATTTAATTACTGACTGTGTTATATGCTTAATCATAACTAACTAACTAAATAAATAAATATTTTAAAGAATGCATTCATACTCAATGCATTTACAGGGGTGGATTTAGTGATTTGTGGGCCCTAAGCATTTCTGGACATGAGGCCCAAAAGTTATAAAATGCACTTTTTGTATTTTAATTTGTTTTAAATTGATTTATTTTGCAGTTTTTCTTATATCACTTAATCTCCTTTTCTACGTTTTTGTCTTAATGCAAAATAATAATAATAATAACAACATCTAAAACATCTTATAAAACATTTTTAATGATTTGTTTTCCTAAAATGAATTCACAACTAAAAATTATATATAAACTATTTTTTTTTTAAACTAAATCTTTACCTAATGATTAAGGGTGGGGGACACATTTGTGCATTTGCAATGTAATAAGCATTACACTTTTACTTTTTTAAGACCCTCATCATACAAAATAAGATAGAAGATTATGTTATATATAATTTATAGGTATAATTTATACTATGTATTTGGCGGCCCTCAGATTTCCTGAGGCCCTAAGCGGCCACTTACATTGCTTATTAGTTAAATCCACCCCTGTGCATTTATATAATATAATATAATATAATATAATATAATATAATATAATATAATATAATATAATATAATATAATATAATCACCTGCGATACAGGCTTGTAGATCGCTGGGAATCTTTCACTTTCAATCAAGACTACAAATCTGTCACCACATGGACTACAAATCCTGTCATGCACCACACAATCACACCTGTTCCGGTTTTCCGCTGATTGCTAACACTTATAGCTGAAGCTGTTCAGAACTGATTACATGGACTTTAAAAGCAGCACAGACTCAGCAACTAGTGTGTGTAAGCCCACCTTCTAGTACAGGAGCCAATCATCGATCGCTATAGACTGACTATACTTTGGGGGAGGGGCTCGGACCAGACGTGAGTTTCTGAAGATTTTGTGTGATTCAGACGTTTAGAAATGAAACTAAAGAGACAGCTGTTGTTCAATTTTATTGGTGATTCCTAATATGAAGTTCAATCGTAAGCTTGGCAAGCAATTTTGGAGAATTTGATGTTTCCCCATTCAGACAGAATGCGTTTCAAAGATTGCGTTTCAAAGATGGCCGGCGAGTGAAATGACTTGCCTTAAAGGGACTTTGGCCTAAATCACTGGTGATTGTGACAAATATAATCATGTTTTGTTACTGTATGTATAAATATATAATAACTATATATTGTAAATATTAGCCTATAAGAACAGTATTATTACAAGTATAAATAGACTTATGGTCAAAATTAGACCTTGACCTGCTCTAACCATGATTCATCCAATCACACTTCTCAGAGAGCTTTCCTTCATGATTATTATGAAATTGCTACAAAGTCCTGATCTGTTTCATAAATCTTAACTAACACACATCACAGTCATCTTTCTCTATTATCACCTGACCAGATGACAGATCCATCCTTTTGTGCCTCTCAGGGGTCGGTGCCAGCATAATTACCTGACTTTATTAATAAAGCCACGCTGATGAATGTGAAGATGCACACAGGTGTGTTTATTAAGTGGCTGTGTTTATTCAGTGCTGATAATCAGGTGACCTGGTGTGTGTTTTAGCTGTCGACTTTATTGCTGCATTAGTCATGGCCAGAGGCGCAGTTTCTGTGATGAAAGGGTGAACAGGGCTGATTAGTTGGCACAGATGTACCCGCCCCCCCGCTGACTGAGTGTCTGTGTGTGTGTGTGTGTATGTGTGTGTGTGTGTGTGTGTGTGTGTGTGTGTGTGTGCGTGTGTGCGTGTGCGTGTGTGTGTGTGTGTGTGTCACAGAGCTGGAGGGCACAATATATATTCTATATCTCTCTTTTTGTTCTTCTGTCTTGATAGGGAGCCCTGTTAAGTCCAATTAAGGCTATGTATACATGACTATGACGTATGCAAAAAATGGGGTAGCCAAAAGTTTTTCCCTTGCATTTTAAAAAAAGGTTTACATTTAGATGACATTTTCAAACGGATCCATGTTTACACACATCCACGAAAATGGTCAAAAATGCTGTATCTCCAATGCAATTTCACGGCAGTTTTTAAATGTGTGATTTAGTGGCTAAAATACATTACATTTGTACAATCTTATTTGTACATTTTAGTACATTTTAGCCACAGTGTTTTCTAAATTTTGGAGGGATTTTTATAAAATAGATTATCAAAGCAATTTCTGTAAAAATCTGTAACTATCTGTAAATAAATAAATATTTTGTTAATCCTGGCTACAGTATTTTTTAAAAATAAAATAATAATAATTCTCTAAATTAATAAATAAATATTTTGTTTATGCCTGGCCACAGTATAAAAAAAGAAATTCTCAAAATAAAATTAAATAAAATAAATGAATGAATAAATAAATAAACAAATAAATAAATAAATATTTTGTTTATGCCTGGCCACATTATTTTCAAAAAAAAAAATCTCAAAATAAATAAATAAATGTTTTGTTAGAAATGAAAAATAATTAAAAATTAATTAATTAAAATAAAAAATTAATAATATTTTTTATAATAAATAAATAAATAAATAAATATTTTTTAATGCTGGCCACAGTTTTTAAACATTTTTAAAAAGAAATTCTCAAAATAAAAAAATAAAAAATAAATAAACAAAGAAATAAACAAACAATTAAATAAATAAATAAATAAATATTTTTTTTATACTGGCCACAGTTTTTTAATTTTTAAAAAAAGAAATTCTCAAAATAAAAATAAATAAATAAATATAGAAATAAATAAACAAACAAACAATTAAATAAATAAATAAATAAATAAATAAATAAATAAATAAATAAATAAATAAATAAATATTTTGTTTATGCCTGGCCACAGTATTTTTTTTAAAAAAAGAGATTCTCAAAATTAATTAAATTAAATTAAATTAAATTAAATTAAATTAAATTAAATTAAATTAAATTAAATTAAATTAAATTAAATTAAATTAAATTAATATTTTATTTATGCCTTGCCACAGTATTTTCCAAAAAAAAAAAAGAAAGAAAGAAAACATTTTTCTAAATAAATAAATATTTTGTTTATGACTGGCCACAGTATTTTCTAAAAAATTATCAAAATAATATATTTTTTTTCTCACTGGACAATCTTATTTGTACATTATACAGTATCAAACAGTGTTTTCTGAAAAAAAAGAGATTAAAAGTCCTTTCTGTAAAATTAACTCTTATGCATCAAGAAAACAAACAAACACAAATATATACATACATGCATACATACATACACATATTGTTCAGACATATTTCTTTCTGTCTGGCTACAGCATTTTCTAAATTGTGGAGTGATAAAGAATAAACAGATTCTCAAAGTCCTTTCTGTAAACATCATTAAGTCGTAACAAGCATAAAAATTGTATTTAAATGTTTATAAAAATGTACATAAAATGTATAATATATAATAATATATCTAATAAATGTATATAAGACTTCATCCAATGTTCATCCAATGTTTGTGCTAGAAAAATATGCAAATAGCGCTTATTCAATGAAACCAGGCCTCATTTGCATATTTAAACATACGATTTTAGAAAACTTGTAATACAAAAAAAGTTTTTAATTCCTAATCTAATCAATCAGCAGGTACGGTGATAAATAGTAGTTAATTTTTCCCCCGTTTCCCACTGCAGTGTGTTTCCTCTCTGACAGGTGTCTCTGTTGAACGTTCGAGCACTGCTGGAGCGTGTTGTTGCTTTAGAGGACTTAATGAAATGACATCTGTTTCAGCAACAAAGGAACATTTATTTGTGCCGCAGGGGGATTGCAAGCATGAGTTCATTTGCCAAGGCTTGAGGAATGAGCTAATCTTTTTTCTCTCTGCTTGTGTCTGTTTCAGTGTTACGGGATGATTTCCGGCAGAACCCTACAGATGTGGTGGTCGCCGCTGGAGAGCCGGCCATCCTGGAGTGTGTCCCTCCTCGAGGACACCCGGAGCCCACCATCTACTGGAAGAAAGACAAAGTCCGAATCGACGAGAAGGATGACAGGATCAAGGTGAGAACTCAAGAGACCAGGAAGATTTATTTTATTTTATTTTATTTTATTTTATTTTATTTTATTTTATTTTATTTTATTTTATTTTATTTTATTTTATTTTATTTTATTTTATTATTTTATTTAATTTTATTTTGTTTTGTTTTGTTTTGTTTTATTTTGTTTTGTTTTATTTTATTTTATTTATTTTTGTAATTTCATTTTTACTTTAATTTTATTATTTTTTTATTTTAGGTTATTTATTTTTTATTTGTAATCTCTTAAAAAAATATATTTTAGGTTATTTATTTTTTATTTGTAATTTCATAAAATTTTTTGATTTGATTTTTGATTTGATTAGATTTTTTATTGTTTGTAATTTAATTAATTTTATTTTAATTTTACTATTTTTATTTTAGGTTATTTTTATTTTATTTTTGTAGTATTTTATTTTATTTTAATATGTATTTTGTTTTTAATTTAATTTAATTTAATTTAATTTAATTTAATTTAATTTAATTTAATTTAATTTAATTTTTTATTTTATTTCATGATTTGATTTCATTTTTGTAATTTAAGTTTTAATTTAATTTTTTTTTATGGGTTATTTAGGTTATTTATTATATAATTTTATTTGTAATTTCATTTCATTTTTTTGTTTAAATTTTTTATTTAATATTTATTTTTTATTATTTGTAATTTAGTTTAATTAAATTTTTATTTTGAATGTAATTTGTTTGTAATTGAATTGAAATTAGTTTTATTTTATTATTTTTTTCTATTTGTAATTTAATAAAAATTTTATTTTTACTTAAATTTAATTTTATTTTAGCCAACATCAAAAACATTTTTTTTATCTTTTCCAAATAGTTTTCAAGGATTTACTTGTTCACTAATTTACTTGTTTTGCTTATTTTATAGATGTTTTAAAGTTTTTGTTTCGTAGTTGTTTTACAAATTTATTTTGCTTGCTTTTGATTCGTTTTTTGTTTAGTTGTTCTTTGTTTTGCTTTAGTTTTGTCTTGTTTTTGTTTTATTAAGTTACATTTTTTTATTTTGCAGTCTTTGTTTTATTTAGATTATGCTGTCTTTCATTCCATTTGTTGTGTTTTATTTGATTATGTTATGCAATGTTTTTGCTCTGCTTGTTGTAATCTAAATATTTACAGTCTCTGTGAAGTAATAATAATAATTGCCCTGTAAAGTTTTCAGTTGATTACGAAGATGTTTTGTTTCAGACTCATTCTGAATATTTCTAAACAAAGAGAGCTTTATTCAGGGTGTGGTGTAGCGGTTAATGATCTGGCCTTGAATCTAGAACATTACGGCTTCAAAACCAGCAATAGGTGAATCATAAACCACATCTATTTTGCCCTTAAGCAAGACACCTATTCTCAGGTAGCTGCACTGAGAGTGTTGCGGTATCTTATCTCATGAAGTGTCAAAGAAGCTGTAAAGTTTTATTGTTTTTTCCTCTTTTAGATCCGTGGAGGAAAGCTGATGATCTCCAACACCAGGAAAAGCGACGCTGGCATGTACATCTGTGTGGGCACCAATATGGTTGGCGAAAGAGACAGCGAAACAGCCCAGGTCACTGTGTTCGGTACGTTCATGACCATAAAATAAATAAAAAAATAAAATAAATGAAAAATTCAAAATGGTGCAACATGGTGGCTCCGTGGTTAACACTGTCGCCTCACAGCAAGAAGGTCGCTGGCTCGAGTCCCAGTTGGGTCAGTTGACATTTCTGTGTGGAGTTTGCATGTTCTCCCCATTTTGGCGTGGGTTTCCTGCGGGTGCTCCGGTTTACCCCACAGTTCAAACACATGCACTATAGGTGAATTGAACAAACTAAATTCGCCGTAGAGTATGAATGTGGATGTGAAAATGTATGAGTGTTTCCCAGTACTGGGTTGCAGAATTAAGGGCATCCGCTGCATAAAACATATGCTGGAATAGTTGACAATTCATTCTGCTGTGGCGACCCCTGATGAATAAAGGGACTAAGCCGAAGGAAACTGAAACAAAATGAAAAGGCAAAATACAAAAAAAAAACATGCAAACAAACAAAAAAAAGTTCATTCATTTCCAGAAATGTTTACAGTCTTAACACATAATTGACACTTCTGTGAACAAGCAAGTTTGATTAAATCACATTTATTTTTTCCATGATGGGAGAATACATATAATTGTTTTATATAAAAATTTGTTTTGTTTTTTGCAAGCTTATGTTTTACAATGCTTTTACTTTGTTTTATTCTGTTGTTTGTCTTTTACATTTGTCCATGTTTTTGTTAGTTTGTTTTGTGTGTCTGTTTTGATATATATACATATATATATATACAGTTGAAGTCAGAATTATTAGCCCCCTATTGAATTTTTTTTCTTTTTTAAATATTTCCCAAATGATGTTTAACAGAGCCAGGACATTTTTACAGTATGTCTGATAATATTTTTTCTTCTGGAGAAAATCTTATTTGTTTATATTTCGGCTAGAATAAAAGCAGTTTTAAATAGTTTAATAGCCATTTTAAGGACAAAATTATTAGCCCCTTTAAGCTATTTTTTTCTCAATAGTCTACAGAACAACCCACCGTTATACAATAACTTGCCTAATTACCCTAACCTGCCTGGTTAACCTAATTAACCTAGTTAAGCCGTTAAATGTCACTTTAAGCTGTATAAAAGTGTTTTGTAAAATATCTAGTCAAATATTATGTACTGTCATCATGGCAAAGATAAAATAAATCAGTTATTAGAAATGAGTTATTAAAACTATTATGATTAGAAATATGTTGAAAAAATCTTCTCTCCGTTAAACAGAAATTGGGAAAAAAAAAATAAACAGGGGGCTAATAATTCAGGGGGGCTAATAATTCTGACTTCAACTGTATATATATAATAATTATTAGCCCCCCTGATGTATATATATACTGTATATAAATATATATGGTGAGAGAATGTATATAATTGTTTTGTTTTGTTTTATTTTGGTTTTATTTAATTATTTTTGCCACTTTGTTTTACAATGTTTTTGAATATATTTATGTAATTTGTTTGTTTTATTTTTGCTTTTTTGCATTGTTTTGTTTTGTTTTGTTTTGTTTTGCAACCTTAATGTTTTTCCTTTGTTGTATTTCATTGCTTGTCCTTAACTTTTGTCCATGTTTTTGTTTGTTTGTTTTGAGTATGTGTGTGTGTTTTGTTTAGTTTTTAGAAAAAATAATTTTGACTACTGTCAAAAAAAGGTAATATGGAGGTACAATTTTGTACTTAGAAGTACAAAACCTACAACTGTACTTTAAATGCCCAAAGCTGGTCCTTAGGGTACAACTTTGTACCTAAAATGAGTTATCATAAACTCTACAGCATTATACCCTAGTGACAACCTTTGTATTTTCAAGAATATTTTTTAATATTTATTTTTTTTTTTAGTTCAGTTATGATGTTTGTTTAGATTTTTTGCAGGGTTTTTGCTTCTTGCTTTATTTAGTTCCGTTTTCTCTTTTAGCCACCATGCTTTACTTTTTTATGTTTTGTTTTTCTATGTTGTATTTAGTTATTTGTCTTTCCATTTTGATTACTGTGTCCTTAGTTCAGTCACTGACACTGTAGTGTTTCCCAAATCTCCGTTCAGTACGTCCCGAACCTGATTCCTTACCATAAAAAATAAAACTGTTCGCTCATTCCCAGAAAATGCTTAACATCTCAGCTCATAATTGACGCTTCTGTAAACAAGCAAGTTCCAACGATCCCCATTAATTTTTCCATGGTTAGAGAATGTGTCATGTCTAATTCCCCTATTATGCTTGTGTCTTCACGTCAGTCGTAAAACATGTCGAGACAAAAAAAAAAGTATTGCTCACTCTCTTACACAACAACACAAGAGCTTCTGTGCACCATTTGTGACTAATGTTGAGTCATTGAGGTCTCCTTATGTCCTTCTTTCCAGAGAGGCCCACGTTCCTGCGACGTCCCATTAACCAGGTGGTTCTGGAGGAGGAGGCTGTGGAATTTCGCTGTCAGGTGCAGGGAGACCCGCAGCCGTCCATCCGCTGGAAAAAAGATGACATTGACATCCCCCGCGGGAGGTGAGACGGGCACACGCTGACAGACATGTCTGCCAATCTCAAACATATACAGTTGAAGTCAGAATTATTAGCTCTCCTGAATTATTAGCCCCCCTGTGTATTTTAAATATAATAACATTAATGTAATATAAAACATATTGCTTAAGGGGGCTAATAATATTGACCTAAAATTATTATTTTTTTTAATTTAAAACTGCATTTATTCTAGATGAAATAAAACAAATAAGACTTTCTCAAGAAGAAAAAAATATTATAGGGAACTACTGTTAAAATTTCCCTGCTCTGTTAAACATCATTTGGTAAATATTTGAAAAAGAAAAAAGCCGTCTGTGATGTAGGCGTAGAGCTCCACGCTGGGGCCCGTTTTCTGAGCTCTGTCGTGAGGCCCCCTGCTGAGAGTAGAAGCCAGAGCTGCGCCGTGGGCCTCAGTGCTTTGGATTCTTTAGCTCCGTGCTGAGGCCCTCGGGTAAAGACAGGTGGACCCAGTGCAGGTGAGGATCTGGCAACACAAAAGAGAAGTTATGCAGCCTCGGGCCTCTTCATTCAGACTGCGATAGTGAGATAAAGAGAGCGAGAGAGAGAGAGGATGAGAACACTTTTGACAAAGATCATCCTGCAGGGGATACAGAAAAAGATTTAGTCATGGACCAGATACATTGTGTCAAAAGCAATAAATCTAGAATCGAATTCCTACGGAAACATCAGATGAAATGGGGAATGGTAATAAAACTGTGTGAGGTGGCTTAGTTTGTCAACTGGTTAATATTTCCCTTACAAGAAAAAGCTATGATTTTATTATAATATTATTTATTATTGTAGACTACTAATAAAATATCAAAATACATTTAAAAACTACCATTTAAATATTAAAATATATATATTTAAATATTGTAACTTTTATTCAGCAAGGATGCTGTAAATTGATACAAATATAAAGATTTAAGTTAGCAAAATAATAATAATAATAATAATAATAATGATTATAATGATAATAATAATGACAATAAAATTAATAAAAATAATAATTATTATTATTATTGTTGTTGTTGTTGTTGTTGTTGTTGTTGTTGTTGTTGTTATGATAATATTAATAATAATAATGATGATAATAATAATATCAACTTACCATAATATTAATAGTAATAATAATACTACTGAAATTAATAATAATGACGACAATAATAATAATTATAATCATAATAATAATAATAATATTAACAACACAAATAATAATAACATTAATAATAATGGTGATGATGATAATAATAACAATAACATGAATATTATTAACAATAATAATAATAAAATCCTGATTTCTATAGCTTTAATCTGCACAATTATTATCCAAATTTATAATAATGTTTCTTCAGCAGTAAATCTGCATATCAGATCATTTACTTATTAAATCATCCTCATTTATAGTAATTTAATGTGTCAACTCAGAAAAATAGCAATTTTTAAGTTAGTAATAATGTTTCAGAATGATTCCCACTGATTACTAACACACAACTGAAGTTGTTCACTATACTGTACTGTTTACAAGACTCAGCTCAGCCCCTGGTGTGTGTGTGTGTGTCTGTGCTGCTTTTAAAGTCCATGTAATCAGTTCTGAACAGCTTCAGTAGTGTGTGTTAGCAATCAGTGGGAAACCGGAACTGGTGTGAGTGTGTGGTGCTTGACTGCATCTTGTAGTCCATATACCGCCGGATTTGTAGTTCTATGCTATCTGTGAGTTTACCAGCGATCTGTGAGGATAAGATTGCTGGTGATTGTGACACAAATCTATGTAGAGTAAATGTTACCATGTATGTGAAATATTATCATATTCATACACTATACTAATACACAGTGCTTAATTTAACATATTTGCGTCATACTGCACAGTATGGTATTGCTTCTTTCAATTACCCTGCTATACTGTATGTTCACAAAAACATGGTATTACCACGACCATATTGTACCATATATAAAAGCACAGCAAAGCCTTTAAGTTTCTTATTTGAAGAAATATTCAAATTACAGTCATAATTATGCAGTGAAATGCTTACACAACTGCTCGTCACCTTAAAAATAGTAACAAAAATAATAATAACAACAATAAGAACCTACATTTGGAGAAATAGAAGTTATGCAATAGAAAATAAAAGCAAATATAAATAAATTAAAGACTTTCATTACTGTTTAGAGAATGTAGTGTATAAAAAAAGTACAAGTATAAACATATAAAGAGCAAACTGTACAAACAGAAAGGAAGAAATGTTTCTAACAAAGTGCCTGGTGCATAGGTAGCAGTATGTCCTATACAGTAGGTGGTTAAATATCATAAGAGTCAAGTTTTAAAATAAATGTTCTTCAGTAAGAGTAAAAACTTTGTGGATTGAGACACTGCCAAGAACGTGTGTGAGTGTGTCCTCAGACTGCAGATAAGGATGCGAGCAGCGGCTGTGTTTGTGAGTGCTATCATGTCTTGTTTGTTTGTTTGCGTCTGTGATTTGGTACGGGTCACCGGCCCGCATGCTCTCACAAGCAACCCAGACAAAATAAACCCCCGCGCCTCTGTGTACTTTTCCCACATTCTCCATATCTGTACAGCTTTCAGACTTACTCCTGTTCAACCATTCTAAAAGGACGTCTGTTTTCATAGATTTACATGACATCTGCACACTAAAAGTTTTTAAAAAGTCAGACAATTGAATAATGCTTGAATAATCTAATAATGTATATAGTACACACTGTAAAGTAGCTGTTTTCCATATTTTGGGATTCATATTTGTATTTTTCATGTTTATTTATGCTTTTTAATTCCATTACCGGACTTTAAGTTATTCTTCCTACAACTTTAAACTTCGGAAAAGTAACTTTTATTAACATTCGTAATAGTTTAAAGCGATATATTGTCTGGGTTGGTGTTGTATATTACTCTACAAAAAATCTTGTAATAAACTGCCTGTTCATTTTCTGTTATTTTACAAACTTATTTCTCTATATATGATTTTGTATACTTTTTATTATTTCAGACTACTAAAATGTCAATAAAAGTCACTTTATTAAACTGTAGAGTTGAATATTCTACATCAAGTCGACAGAGCAGACATCAAGGTCCAGTAATGCAATTCACAACCATAAATAAACAGAAAACACAAACTACGGAAACTGGTAATTAACAGGTTTTTTTACAGTGTATATTTATATCCAGGGTCAGGATATGAATAATTTCGGTCTTCACTGAGTATTTATATGCATGATGGCTAAATGTCTCAAATTTGTGTATAATTTCAACAAAAATTTTTAGAGATGAACCCGGGGGTTGGAGAAACCATTTTTACGTGTTCGTATCATTAGTTAAGAGTGTAGATGAAACAGATATAAAAATCACCTGACATGGAGACATGTAAACATCTGTTTTTTTTTTAATAAAAAGCATCAATATTATTACTCTAGAGCTTAAATAAACTTTATAACACAAATCAACATTACTCACATACTGTACAGTAGATTGGCTATGAAGCGTTCATATCATCACGTGGACGCATGTAAACATATATACACTTGAAGTCAGAATTATTAGCCCCCCTGTTTATTGTTTTTCCCCAATTTCTGTTTAACGGAGAGAAGATTTTTTCAACACATTTCTAAACGTAGTAGCTTTAATAACTCATTTCTAATAACTGATTTATTTTATCTTTGCCATGATGACAGTAAATAATATTTGATTAGATATTTTTCAAGACACTTCTATACAGCTTAAAGTGACATTTAATGGCTTAACTAGGTTAATTAGGTTAACTAGACAGGTTAGGGTAATTAGGCAAGTTTAGGCAAGCAATTTTCTTTCTCTGTTAAACATCATTTGGGAAATATTTAAAAAAGAAAAAAAAATTCAAATGGGGGCTAAAAATTCTGCCTTCAACTGTGTATCTATATATATATATATATATATATTTATTTATTTATTTATTTATTTTATTTTTTTTTTTTTTAACGCATCAGTGTTATTGTGTTAGAGCTTAAATAAACTATAACACAAAACAACATTACACAAACATATTAACACTGTTTTCCTTTACCAGTTGAATGTTTAAATTGACATTTTTTAACCCGACTCATCGAGTTGTTATATAAATAACCAAATAAATGTTTAAAATAACCCAATAAAGCAGCCCAATATTTTTAACTCAACCCTAACCCAAGTTTAAGTTGAGCTTTATTGTCATTCCACTACATGTGTGGACATTCAGAGGAACGGAATGTCGTGTCTCGCAGGACATGCTACATAGATTAATTATAGATACAAACACAACACTGGTGATAAGAGCTATTTTAAAAAACCTATGCATAACTAATATATGCTGTAATATTCTGTAAGATTCTTAACTATACACATAAGACAGGCTATACAAGTACTTTTACATGAGACTGAACAATGTTGTGCAGGATATTGTGCAAGAGAGGTATTTAAGGTTGAATATTGTGCAAAAGAGTTTAAGGTTGAAGCAAGTAGCACAACATGATCGTGGTACATTTATAGTAAACTTTGTTTTCCTCATTGAGTTCTTGTAAGATGGAGTTTAGATAAAGTGTCAGGTGCATAAAGAGAGAAGAGTGTTTCTACAGGTGATTTGTCAAACCTCACCCTATTTTAACAAATCTCACCATAACAAATAGAGTTTTTATAGTGTATAATGTATATTCTTAATTGAAAACATTGTCATGTAAATACTCCAGACTATAAACAATATGATAATCAATGGTCAGTTCACAGTTTAAGGGCTTAATACTGTTTTTACATTTACAAAAACACAGAGAAAAGCTTACACGTTTCAACTTTTAATCTTACAACTGAAGTAAATCCAAAGATTTTATTTTGAAAATACAGCCAAAATGTTGGGATCCACCTACTTTAATAATTCCAAAAACTTAATAGTTGTTTATGCCAAGCCCAACAAAAAACAAGATCAATGATTCTTATAATATGTGGACATGGCAACAGTTCAAGAGCATGCTTTGCGAAGCAGCCTTCAAAACACAAACAAAACACACTGTCAATGGTGGTTTAGTTAATTATACTGAACCTAATCAGGATGAAAGCATTTAAATCAAACACATGCAATGTTTACAGTGTGTATACATTTAAAACATGCAACCTTGGATCACAAATCCTTATGTTTTATTTTGCGCAGGTATATTTTTAGCAATAACCAATAACCAAAAATCATTTTATGGGTCAAAATTACAGGTTTTTCTTGTAAACAAAGCCAAAACAAAGCCAAAAATCAATAACATATTAAGTAGAGATCATATTTATTAATTTTATTTTGTAAATCTCCACTGTAAATCTATCAAAACTTTATTTTTTGATTAGTAACATGCATTCCTACACACTTCATTAAAACAGCTTCCTAAATAATTGAATTTTGAAGGGGGGGGGGGGGGGGGGGAGAGATTTTAAAATGGTTAAATCTCTGCTAAATATTATCTAATCATAACCATATATGGAAAAGCTTATTTATTCAGCTTATTTATTCCGGTGTCAAATCTCAATTTCGAAAAGTGTCCAGAGTCACATAAAGTACTGTAATATGAGTTAGAATCAGTGAGGTTGAATTTGACCAGTTTGTTTGGTGTTCACTGACATCATTCGTCACAATTATATTCCCTTCCTGTAGTGTCCAACTGCTTAAACGTATTAAATTCATAAAGATTTATGCGTAATTACTTTACCATGCTCCTTTCATCAGATCACAAGTGTCGTCCCGCACATTTCAGTGCAGACTTTTCTTGGTTTATTAGTTTTGTAAGAAATAATTAGATTAATCTCCATTATTCAACTGTCAGCTAAAACACACATAGTAATTAATTCAGCGCGTACTACAATCAGTCTATCTGTCAGGTAATAATTCAACACGCGTCTTCTCTTTTCTTCCTGAGAAGCATATCAAGAAATTAATTAGGTTTAGAGAAAGAAACAATGACAATCTAATAATTAAATAAGTCGGAATTTTGCAGCACATAATTACCACAAGACCCGAACTAGACAAAAAACATGTGTCTGATTTTATTTTCTTTCTTTGAAGCGGCGGATTATTTTAATTTTGACATTCTCAGCCGTCGAGTCACTTGTATTTTTCTCATCGCCTCTTTTCAGCCCTGATTATGTAGATGTCTGAAAGAGCTCACGTTTGTGCTAGATAACAGGTTGCCAACCAGTTGACCTTCAGGTTATACAATATTTAACATTTAAATGGTGGAAAAACTCTGTCCTGGGTCACAAAACCAAGATAGTCTTCCCCTTACAACATAACACCTCATCAAATACCCATTTTTGGAAGATTTTTATTTTCATATTATATATACTGAGGGTCAATTACAATTATTGACATAACAACATATTATTATTTGATTAAAATTTAAATATTATTGCTTCTGTAAATTTCCTAAAGCCTTTCATTCAGTCATCAATCAAGTTAAATGTTCATAATTAAAGGTTAGTGTATACTCCATCAGCTGTTTTCGTTTCTGTCAGCTTTGCGTTTTTGACAGTTTGGTGCCATCTTGTGATTGAATAATGCATCTTGTGATTGAATAATGTGCAGGTTAGTGTATACTCCATCAGCTGTTTTCGTTTCTGTCAGCTTTGCGCTTTTGACAGTTTACGCCATCTTGTGATTGAATAATGCACAGGTTAGTGTATACTCCATCAGCTGTTTTTGTTTCTGTCAGTTTTGCGTTTTTGACAGTTTGGTGCCATCTTGTGATTGAATATTGCATCTTGTGTCTGAATAATGCACAGGTTAGTGTATACTCCATCAGCTGTTTTCGTTTCTGTCAGCTTTGCGTTTTTGACAGTTTGGTGCCATCTTGTGATTGAATAATGCATCTTGTGATTGAATAATGCACAGGTTAGTGTATACTCCATCAGCTGTTTTCGTTTCTGTCAGCTTTGCGCTTTTGACAGTTTACGCCATCTTTTGATTGAATAATGCACAGGTTAGTGTATACTCCATTAGCTGTTTTTGTTTCTGTCAGTTTTGCGTTTTTGACAGTTTGGTGCCATCTTGTGATTGAATATTGCATCTTGTGTCTGAATAATGCACAGGTTAGTGTATACTCCATCAGCTGTTTTAGTTTCTGTCAGCTTTGTGTTTTTGACTGTTTGGCGCCGTCTTGTGACTGAATAATGTGCAGGTTAGTGTATACTTTATTAGCTGTTTTCGTTTCTGTAAGCTTTGTGTTTTTGACTGTTTGGCGCCATCATGTGTCTGAATAATGCGCAGGTTAGTGTATACTCCATCAGCTGATTTGTTTCTGTCAGTTTTGCGTTTTTGACAGTTTGGTGCCATCTTGTGATTGAATAATGCATCTTGTGTCTGAATAATGCACAGGTTAGTGTATACTCCATCAGCTGTTTTAGTTTCTGTCAGCTTTGTGTTTTTGACTGTTTGGCGCCGTCTTGTGACTGAATAATGTGCAGGTTAGTGTATACTTTATTAGCTGTTTTCGTTTCTGTAAGCTTTGTGTTTTTGACTGTTTGGCGCCATCATGTGTCTGAATAATGCGCAGGTTAGTGTATACTCCATCAGCTAATTTGTTTCTGTCAGCGTTGCATTTTTGACTGTTTGGCGCCATTTTGTGACTGAATAATGCACAGGTTAGTGTATACTCCATCAGCTGTTTTCGTTTCTGTCAGCTTTGCGCTTTTGACAGTTTACGCCATCTTGTGATTGAATAATGCACAGGTTAGTGTATACTCCATTAGCTGTTTTAGTTTCTGTCAGCTTTGTGTTTTTGACTGTTTGGCGCCATCTTGTGACTGAATAATGCACAGGTTAGTGTATACTCCATTAGCTGTTTTCGTTTCTGTCAGCTTTGCGTTTTTGACTGTTTGGCGCCATCTTGTGACTGAATAATGTGCAGGTTAGTGTATACTTTATTAGCTGTTTTCGTTTCTGTAAGCTTTGTGTTTTTGACTGTGTGGCGCCATCTTGTGTCTAAGTAATGCACAGGTTAGTGTGTACTCTAGCAGCTGTTTTCGTTTCTGTCAGCTTTGTGTTTAATTTAAGAATTATTGAACTATTACTGGTTTACATTGTCTTGTGTATATTTTTTAGGTTTTGTGCAAGTAGCAATTTAATAAGTGGGATAAAGTACATCCAGGCGGTTGATTTCACAGAAAAAATGCCCTTGACTCTTTACATCGGACTGCCAATAAACCTGCTATCCTTTATTCTGCGATAACAACCACCTGGATGTAATTTCTCCCTTACTTATCAAGCCCCAATCTGATATTGCTGGTAGAAAACCTTTGGAGAAGTAGCATATAATCCAAACTCTCTTTTCGTCGAGTTTCAGGATGCCTGCGCTGTTCATGCAGAGATGAGATATGAACTCATTAGCTTGTCAAAGTAACACCAGGCCATTTGGCGCAGACTTTTACACCAACTTGGAGCTCCAAGTACAAATTAACAAGGAAAAGACAGTCAAAAGCTGTGTCTGCAAATGTTTACACCCCCAATCTGTCACTAATGCATGCTGCGTAATATGTGTGTGTTGTTTTGGAGGCCAATGGAGTCCTCAGCATTGCCTTGCTTCATGTGTAATTGCATTCCTCTCCTAATAGAGAACAGATCCGGAGCACAAATGAAGCACATATAGAGCGCTACTGTTTCTCTGTGTGTGTGTTTCTCGTTTTACCAGGCTCGTTTCATGCAATATTTAGTCTTAGTGGTTGAAGATCTGATTTGCATGTGTTTATGTTGTCACTTTAATCTCAGTCTCTTTCTCTCTCTCTTTCTGTATTCGGTTATGTCAGACTGCGCCTCAGGCTCTGTCAGAATGATACTTGATAGTTTTGAGGGTTTAAGCTTTTGTGCAGTGTCATTCTCCTTGAGTTTACATTGAATCAGTATCAGCTTTATTCATTTAAACGTGGACTTTGTGACCTTACATGATCAAAGCATGTAATGAATTGTGATGAAATTAGCAGTTATAAGCTAAGAAAAACACTTTGTATCAGTGTTACTTTCAGAAACTGATGTAGTTTTATTATTCATTTGAGTTAGTTTTGATAGATTTATTTTCTGTTCATTTAATTTTTAGCATTTGTGTTGTGTTCTTTGTCATTTAATTACTTTTGTAAATAGATTTCTTTATTTTATTTTTAAAATAAAACATTTATTTTTATTTATTTTTTTCTTATTTTTTTTTTTTTTTTTTTACTTGAATGTTTCTTTTTAAACTTACAAAAGTTTTTTATTATAAATTACATATAAAATATAGAAATTATATTTGTAATTTTGTTTAAAATGCATAAATAATAGTATGCTGTTACATATTATTCATTTGAGTACAGATTTATATAAAAATTTTAAAAAGTTTTTGTAACAATTAAATATATTTTAAAATGATAAACAGTATAAAAATGTAACAAATCAAAGAAATGCTGAGGAAATGTTTTGTTTTGTTTTGTTTTGTTTTAATTTAAAAATTGATAAACGATATAAAAATGTAACAAATCAAGGAAATACTGAGTAAATATTTTCATTTTGTTTTGTTTTTTGTTTTTGCATTTTAAAATGATAAACGATATATAAATGTAACAAATCAAAAAATACTGAGGAAATATTTTTGTTTTGTTTTGTTTAATTTTATTTAACTTAACTTTATTTTATTTTATTTTATTTTTACATTTTAAAATGATAAATGATATACAAATGTAACAAATCAAAGAAATACTGAGGGAATATTTTTATTTTATTTTATTTATTTTATTTTTACATTTTAAAATGATAAACGATATAAAAATTTAACAAATCAAAGAAATACTGAGGAAATATTTTTATTTTATTTTATTTTATTTTTACATTTTAAAATGATAAACGATATAAAAATGTAACAAATCAAAGAAATACTGAGGAAATATTTTTATTTTATTTTATTTTATTTTATTTTATTTTATTTTATTTTATTTTATTTTATTTTATTTTATTTTATTTTATTTTATTTTATTTTATTTTATTTTATTTTATTTTATTTTATAAATTGTGAACCTTATGTTACACAAATACATATTTGGCAATGGGCAAAAATGCATTGCATGGTGCAAAATTATAGATTTTTCTTTTATGCCAAAAAATTATTTGAGTTTTAAGTAAAGTTTATATTCCATGAAGATATTTTGTAGCTTTCCTAATGTAAATATATCAATATTAAATTTATGATTAGTAATATGTATTTCTAAGAACTTAATTAGGTCAAGTTTAAAGGCAATTGTATCAATATTTAGTTTTTTTTTTAACCCTCATATTCTAGATTTCCAGTTGATTCTAGTTGTATGTCTTGTATATATTGACATATCCAAACAACCAAACATCAATGAAAAGCTTGTCTATTCTATTTTGATATGATGTTTAAATCTCAATTTCCAAAAAAAGACACTTGCGACTTGTTTTGTGGTCCAGGGTCACAGTTTATATTGCTAAATATCATTATATTCCAGGTCCTTTATTCAATTTTCCGTTTTGTTTGTTTGTTTTTATATCAAAATAAAGCAGAAGTACTGATTTGATTACACAGTGTCCTCCTTCAAAACAGTCTGTATAAGAATAATTCTGGTCTTATTGGTCCTCATGTCAGGGGGTCAGCTCGTGCCACATGGCTGGCCAGATCTGGAGTGACAGACAGCAGACAGTAGAGTGTAGTCCAGCCGTCATACAAAAACCACTACAGCACAACGCCCTTTCTCACACACACACTCACACAGACCCACTCACATACACACTCCACAAATCCCAATTATAGCAGCATACTACAAAGAAGACCATCCAGCAAAGCCTGTCAACTTTTCAACCACACTTTCACCTCACACACACACACACACACACACACACACACACACACACACACACACACACACACACACACTCAGCTCATCACCTTTGGCTGTCAGTTTCCAGGACACGCTGCTCCTGAAGCTGCCAGAGAGGTGCAGATCAATAAGGCTGGATTCTACATCTCAAATCCCTCTGTACTGTCTGACCTGGAATCGGCCTGTTTCTCTGATTAGCCCCCAGAAACGCCCACTTCTCTCTCTCACACACACACATACACACATCGGATGCCTCATAAATATTGGAAGCATCTGCGGTTCCGGTTGAAAGCTTCCTTCTCTGTAGACTGTATATGTGTGCATGTGTGTGTGTGTGTGTCATTGTTGAATAATTAATCTTTCGCTGTCAGTAATAAAAAAATATGCAGTGCTGCTATATAATGCACTTTCTCAAATATACACTATTTTCCCCACCTGGTGTCCTCAAATATGACATATTGTCAATTTTAATATACAAGTGGGATATTTCATGGGATAAATTTATTACATATTATTCTGGCATTTAAAAGATATCTTATTATTACCAGTGTTATATAGGATGTTTTACAATTTTACAATTTACAATTGAAAGGTCCCATGAAATTAGATAAAGTTTTTTTTAGATTTTAGTATCAGTATTACTAGTTTTTAAGATATTTATAAGCTAGTGTGCTGGAACATATTGACACAATTCATGTTTAGTAAATATAAAATTGATATAAACATGTAAAGCTTGTAGTTTGTCACTTCCGCCTAAATGGATCAACGTTTTTATTCACGGCAACCCATACAGTTTCTCATCACATCGTAACCAATCAGGTGCTCTATAGTATCAGACATGCCCCGCCCTCTTTAAGATGCTTCTCATTTGCTTTACATTTGAGGCGCTTGAGCTCTACCGCTCTCACTGACAAAATGCTACTGTCTGCTTATTAAAAAGGGGAGGAGCTACACTATGTCCCGCCCTTTCTTCATGCTTCTGTTGAGATTACATCAAACATCAAATAAAAATGCACATTACAAAGCTCTTCACGGGACCTTTAAATCACTTAATACTTAACTTACAGTAATTACCATGTTAATCTGTTATAAAAATGTCTTTAATTTCCAGCAGTCATTTCTCTAGTTTTTAGTGCTAATTCTAACATTTTAATATGGTAAACATTTTATATTATAATCAATACTGAAAACACTTGAATTTTTCTTTGTAAAATTGTTGTTATTGCAAGAATGTAAAAGTGTTTACTGTTGATTAGTATCTATTGATATTTAGTGTAGTATTTATGCACATCTTAATGTGCATCCCAATTCAGATGCTGCATACTTTAAAGCAGGGGTGCTCAACCCTGTTCCTGGCGATCGACCTTCCAGCTGATTTCAGCTCCAACCCTGATCAAACACACCTGAACCAATTATTTAGGACGTGAGGAGCACTTGATAATTACAGGCAGGTGTGTTTGATAAGGGCTGCAACTGAAAACTGCAGGAAGGTCGATCGCCAGGAATAGGGTTGAGCACCCCTGCTTTAAAGGGTGTAAACTTTGAAGGCCAAATCAAGTGTTGTTTAAAGTAATCATCTACAAAGAATTGATTTTGTTACCTAGCAGCTGTGACAGATTCCATTGACAAAAGGTATAAGCATGGCGACTACTGGAATTTGTGGTATGTGATACTAAATTGATATTAAACTATAAACAAAACAACATTCACAGTCTAAATATATTCACTTTGGTCCATTTATATGTGCAGTTGAAGTCAGAATTATTAGCCCTCCTGAATTAATAATCCCCCACCATATATATATGGGATGTCCAGATTGCAGATCGGGTCCGATCACGCGGTTTCAGACTCGATCGGAATCGGACATTACCTCCCGATCAGGACTGGAATATATATATATATATATATATATATATATATATATATATATATATATATATATATATATATATATATATATATATATATATATATATATATATATATAGTCATTATTTTTTAGCACATCTATAGCTATGCGGTGGCGCAGAGTTAGACCTCTTTCTTGACTTCTCACAGAAACAGCAACGCAAGCTGAATGACATCACTTTATTGCAGAGATGCTATTGGTTAAATGTAGAAATGTAGGGCAAAGTAGATGTAATGTAAATTGCAGGGAATGCGCAAGCATGTCTGCGGTCTGGAGGTATTATAAAGTTGATGATGACAACATTGCCATAGCAAACTGGGAGATATGTAAACTTGGGATTGCCTGCTGGGTATTTTAAGTTGAGGTGCTTGTTTTTATATTAGATTTTTTTAAATATTTAATGTTGCACTAAAGTCCAAAATAGAAGAATTGATGTTATTCATTACTTGATTGTTCAAGCTATCTCACAGAAGTGCTCTGTTTGAGTTGTTGAATGTTAAAGTAAGGTGACTTAAATAAAAAATAAGGATCATAATGGATCTGTTTCTTCGCTCTTCTTTATTTTTATTTAGTATCGGATCGGGTTTCAGTATCGATAGATACTCAAAATCAAATGACTTGGACTTGAGGGCAAAAAAACCTGATCGGAACATCCCTAATATATATATACAAAATTAAACAAGTAGCCACAATATACATACAAGGGGTTTGCACAAGGTACCAATGTAAAACTCTCGCTGACTTGGTTAACGAGCAAATGTCTTGGGGTTTGACCACTGCTTTTATAGGCCAAACTCCCGCCTTTTTTGGGACCTACCACTCTTTAGGTAAGTATCAGCTACGTGCAATTTCATTTACACACATATAGACTTTCCCTAATTTCTGTTTAACGAAAGATTCTTTTCAACACGTTTCTAAACATAATAGTTGTAATAACTCATTTCTAATAACGGAGTTCTTTTATCTTTGCCATGATGGCAGTGCATAATAGTTGTTTTTCAAGGTTCTAGTATTCAGCTTAAAGTGCAATTTAAAGGTATTTTGCATACATTGGTTTGTTCTGTAGACAATCTATAAAATATTTCTTAAGGGGCTAATAATATTGACCTCAAAATGTTTTTTAAAATTCATAACTGCTTTGAATCTAGCCGAAATAAAACAAATAAGCCTTTCTCCAGAAGAAAAATATTATAGCAAATACTGTAAAAATTCCTTGCTCTGTTAAACATCATTCGGGTAAGATTTGAAAAATAATAAATAATTCTGCTAATAATTCTGACTTCAACTGTACAGTATATACACACTGAAAAACCCATTTATAAAACAGCTTCCTAATAATACATAACTATGGTATCGCTAGATATTTGAGTAAACCAGTTCTTATATTTAAAAGTGAATTCTGACTTTTCCTTATAAAGCATCCTATCATTGTCAGTGCACAATGAATTATTATGGGATATTCTGGGTAGAGAAGGATCCGTCTATTGTATTCTTTATTGCATTTAAGTGAGCATTCAAATCAAGATTCCATTTGTCTCAGCAAAGTGGAGTATTCTCCTTTCAGTTGGGAATCGGCTGTGGTATCTGATTGCTATACTCATTATCTGTTCACATCATGTGTTTCAGGTATGATATGAAACATGATAAAGATGACTATGTGCTGAGGATAAAGAAAGCAGCAGCCACCGATGAAGGAACCTTCACCTGTGTAGCGGAGAACCGAGTGGGCAAAATGGAAGCGTCTGCAACTCTCACGGTCAGAGGTCAGTTGGGTGTCCGAGTCCACATTAAAAGTGAAATCATGCTGTTTATAAGGTTATAAGCCTTACGGATTGGTTGGTTGCCTTGAAAGTGTTTCATCATAAAGTTTCAAAGCGACTCATGCAATCAGCTTGGTTGATTGCTTTTGATTGCATGATTGATTACTATTTACTGCTTTTGATTACTTGATTATAATCATCGATTGCAGAGTAATATTTTTGCACCATGTTTAAAGGATTAAACTGAAAGAAATAATATTGTTCTTGTTTTAGTAATAACAATAATAATAATTATTATTATAATTATTATTGTTGTTGTTGTTGTTGTTGTTGTTGTTGTTGTTGTTGTTGTTGCAAAAAAAGTCACATTTTATGCATTTTAGAAAACCCAGCAGGGCATTTATTTACATATTTATTATTACAAGTTATTGAATGATTGATTTACATATTATTACTAATTACTGCTTTTGATTACTTGATTATAATCAACGATTGTAGAATAACATTTTTGCACCATTTTTAAAGAGATTAAACAGAAAAAAACATGATTATTATTATTATTATTATTATTATTATTATTATTAATAATAATATTATTATTATTTTCATTAATCTGGCAATTTCATATTAATCTGGCAAACAAAACCAAACTGTATGTATTTCAGAGAACCCAACTGTGTAATTTTTATTTACATATTTATTATTACAAGTTATTGTATAATTAATTAATTTAATTTAATTCATGTTTATTGACATGGACAATTCATGTTCATATTTATTACTAATTACTGCTTTTTATTACTTAATTATCATTATTGATTGCAGAATTACATTTTTGCTCCATGTTTAAAGAGATTAAACTAAAAAAATATTATTATTGTTATAATGATAATAATAATAATAATAATAATAATAATAATAATAATAATAATAATAATAATATAATATAATATACAAAATATTGTTATTATTATTAATAATTTGGGAAACAAAACCAAATTGTATGTGTTTCAGATAACCCAGCAATGCAATTATTATTGACATATTTAATATTATTATTATTATTATTATTATTATTATTATTATTATTATTATTATTATTATTATTATTATTATATATTAAATATTATATAAATATAGATGTTTAAAGAGTTTAAACAGAGAAAAGGGAGATATTATTATTATTATTATTATTATTATTATTATTATTATTATTATTATTATTATTATTATTATTATTATTTGTTTTTCAGAGAACCCAGCAGTGCATTTATGCTGACCTACACTGCAACAACTTTAACTTGTTTAATAAGTTATTCAGGTTTCAACTTATTATTTTTAATGGAACTGATTTAACTTTTGAATGGATGTAAGTTGAAGTGACTCAATACAGCAAAGTTAATTTGATTTAACTTATATTGATTTAACGCAGCAACAATTTTTTTACAGTGTGGGTCATTTGACTCTATCATAAGGTTTCCTTTTACTAGAAATCAATAGCGGTATAATGTATTTTGCTGTATAGTCTCAGTCTAAAAGAGTGGAATAACCTCCTGACGGGTCACAAATGAACTCCTGAAGTGTAATTTAGGTGGTGGTGATCTTGCCCTGAGCACCAATCCTTTTTATTATTTACACCCCCTAGAATGGAGGCCACCATCCCCCGCTTCTGCACACACATAAACACACACCCTATCTTCCACTTTGGCTCTCCAGCCCAAACCACCAAAACCATTTCACAGTTTACTGATGCAGACCGACCTCGGAAAGGCCAGCTTGGGTGGGCAAGGTTAATAAAAATGTTTTTTTTTTTTTTGCCATAATCTCCCTCTCTACCTCTTCTCCGTCTCCCTTCTCTTCTCACCACATTAAATCAAACTGCTTAGATGCTCTGGGAAGGGCTTTAAAACCTCACACACACAGGGTGGGGGGGTGGTTTGGTGGCCTTCAGGAGCTGCTAGTGGGGACAGCCGTCAATTTTTCAGCTCTTTTGAAAGCAGGATTTACAAGTAGACAGAGTTCAGCCATGAAGGGATGCAGAGTGGAGGGGTTTATGGCTTTTTTTTTTAAAGGGAGGGATGGAAGGAGAGGACAGCACTATATAAGCATGATTGCACCCTCTTTATGTCAATATGGCATCAGCCTCCTCGACAGCTCCACTACTGCATTAAATATGAACTGCTTTTTTTGTTTGTCAGCTAGTTTCTCTTGGTCATTCCTTCAGTATTGCCTACAGTCTGTCTTGCTGAGAGCTGTGTGTATCGAGCTCATTAATGCAGGTGAAGCAGATCTCATAGCTTGAACTGTATCCCGGACGAGCCCCCGTTTTTAATGAATTCTTATAAAAAAGAGATGTCTGTAAGTTAAGGAGGAAAAGGAAGACTGCTAATTTGCTTTTTGGCTGTCCACATGTTCACAAAACAACAAGAAATAGCATGTTATTTTGCCCCCAGGTGGCGCTAGTCTGGAAAATCATCGTTTTTTTTTTAAAGATTCTGGTCCACACTAACAATGAAATAAAATAAAATACATTGCGTTTATCCTCTCCTCCTCGCATCTCTGCTCTGGAATCTGTTTCCACCAGCCGACACTGTTATGAAATGATGTATACAAAAACAAAACACATTGCCATTGTTCATTCTGAATTTGGTTTCTTTTGTTCTTAATTATTTTCACTTTCTTCTTTGTTCGTCCTTTCTGTTTGTGTCTTTTGTTCATTTTTTTGTTGTTGTCTTCACTCCACCATTGTTGTGTCTTCAGCTCGCCCTGTCGGTAAGTACCCATCACAGTCACTCCTCCATACTGCATGTGTGCCTTCTGTGCTCCTTCCTCCCTTCCTGCTGCACACACATATATACACAATATGGTGGCTCAACTCTTCAACTAACTCTTTAGAGATGCAATACTTCCTGCTTCCTTTTCTGTACTTACCTAAGTTACATACTAACCTGTAGCTGGACTAACTGTACTTTAGTATAATAATCTTCCACACTGGTACAGCCCAAAAAACAGCTTATTAAGTGAGTGTGATGAGTGTGCGTCCTCTTTTAAAACTTTGTGGATTCTACTTAATATAATTAGATTCTTCATAACACGCATAGCCATCTGGGTGTACATTTGGCTGCGTTGAAATACTTCAAAACAACATGTTCCAGACTCCGAGAGGATGTTCGATTAGTCATGTCAGTTTCTGTTTATTTTTCTGTCAGTGTGTGCATTTCAGAGAAAGCGTGCATGCTTTTTTCCCCTGTTGTGCTCATGTGTGTTTACTTACAGCTTTCAGAAGTGTGTTTAGTCGTGAACTCTCTCTAGTATGGAGCAGATGTGCTCCGTCATGAATTAAATATGGAAGCCGATCAGCTATTCTGCTCTTACAGGGCCGCATTCTCCCAGCAGACAATTCCCTATGAAAAGAGCCCAGCGTGTGTTTTATTCACAAAACACACATGCATTAAAGAATGTACCAGAGATGCAATCAAATGCAGTCACAGTTTATTTATGACTATCTTTGTTCTGCTCTCTTTAGAAAAAATAGACTGTGTATGTGTGTTTTCCTCCCCTCCTGGCCAAAAAAGGGCTTTAATACTCAACTGCACAATGAAGTTGAGCATCCAAGTCATTAAACAATCACTTTGAGTGAGTGGCATTGCTAAATGCCCATCTTTCATGCTTGCACACTCTGTGCAGAAAAAAAAAACGTTGGAGTAGAATGAAACCGGGCCAATCTGTGATTTAAAGCCTGTTTGTTATGCCCAAACTCGCAGAAGTGTCCATGCCACCATGCGCCCAGATTGGGAAGCCAGTAAATCTGCCACCATCTGTAACTTGCCTGAATGTGTCAGCCTCAGTCAAGTACAGCCTCACAAAAGAGGGATCAGTCGCATAAATCACAAACACTTGCAGACTTCTCTTGTCCACAGTTGCCAGCTGCACAGACAGTAGAGGGGCTCATTTAGGGATCAAAATGGAGGGAAGAGTGTTTTTTCGCCCATTGGATCTTGTCTTTTTGTAAATGAGTATACTGTGAGTGATGGTTCCCCTACTAAATGAACTCAACTGTTTGGAGTTTTCCCTTTAGATTTATTGTCGTGGCTACAAGTATAAAACTAACACAGTCTCAAAATGTTCAAATTACATTAGAGTTGTTGTTTTTGGTCTGAATTTGTAACTTCTTGTGAGCCTCCGAACTGAAAAAAGCATCAATTTGTATTAACAATAGTACATTCTGTGTTTTTTATAAGTAAAAAAAACTGATGGCAGAGTCACCGTCCATATTTTCTGACAGCAAATCATTCTTTTATATGGGTCAACTATAAACATTGAATCCTGATTGTAAATGCTCATGCTCCATCACTGAAACTCTCTATGTTCTCTAGTCTATAATAGCATTGTGTCTTCTCACAAGCTCCAGCTGCCAATCCCTGCCTTTGAAGACAAACCTTTTTTAGACAATCGGTGCCCTAACTTTCTCATTAGGAGAAAGTAGCATTGACTTCATGTCAAGGGCAAAGTTTGGATCCCTATTCTCGAATTCCGATGTCATTGTAAGGTCATGTAACACAGGGAAAGCAGGGAAGAAGGTACTTTTAATTGGTTTATTTGAATGTGCTCGGCAGGAATGTTGAGTTTCTGTGCCGGGTGAGTTGAGAGGTTAAAAATATTTTGCTAAGTGTGACGCATAAGGCATCAAAAAAAAATCATTCTGTGAGAATTTGACCTAAGCTGCCACTGAGAATAGGAAATGATGTCCAGTGAAATGACAACAGCCATTTCGATGTTGTCCAAGCTTGTCCAGCTTGAGACCTCTTCTTGTCTTTGATACAGGAATAGAAAAGGCTGTATCTGAAATTGCCCCCCCCCCTATATATGGAGCCGGATCAGTCTCAAAAATAATACGTTTACAAAATAAAATCCATACATGCCCAGCACAATTCACATTTACAAAATCCAATTCATAAATTCAAAACACAATTCATAAATACACAAATCCAATTAGAAATTTCAAAACACAGTTCATAAAAAAATATATTTTTTGAAAGTTTGTTCGACAAATGAATTTCCGTGTCTTACCACTAGATCCACATCCTCTGTGGTATCTTATCAGTGTAATAAAAAAAATAAAAATAAAATAATAAATAAATTTTATATATATATATATATATATATATATATATATATATATATATATATATATATATATATATATATATATTTCTATTTTATATTTATATATATATGAGATTATATGAAATATATAATAATATATTATATATAATTAATATTATAATTGATATATTATATATAATTAATATGATTAATATATGATTAACTTAAATTAACGTTTGAATACATGATAGAAATCAAAATACTTTGTTTCATCACTAATAGACAGTATGCTAAGTGTTAAATAACTATAATAGAGTCTGTCCAAGAAGCTTAAAATCTAATTTGTCTTAGGAATTTATCAACAAGCAAAGCACAAACAAAATGACATTCCTTCTGGGGAACTCAGTGTCTCAGTGTCAATCACTCTAAATGGACTATATTAGTGGACTAATGTAGGAAATATTGAATGTTTGGAATGGACCATTTTCACAAGACTGTTGTGACACGTTTAATGGTCATCAGTATCTTAAGTCCTTAAAAGTTTTTAATATTTAGATATATTTTTTTAAACATTTGAACATTTATATATTTATGCAATTACACTACTGTCCAGTTTCTTTGCGGGTGTTTAGTTTTTTCTGAATTCTACAAGTAGCTAAAACTTAACCAGAACCAGCGGACATGCAACAACATAAGGTAGACACAAAACAAAAGTTTCCATCTGGGGCTCCTTCATGGGACTCGACACTTGTAAACAATCGCTCCATCAGGCTCACGTCTCTCAGCACCACCCACACTCGTCACAGCTATTAAGCTGACCAATCACAGAGCTTGCGCTACACGTTGTTGCAACGTGTAGTTACATTTTTTTGAGAGGTGCGTGTCGGCGTCGGCGTCAGCCACAGCAAGGGCTATGCGACTGTGCGAAGGCCCGGACCTTAAGCTTGCACTTGACGCAGAAGTGTAAATTAGTCTGTGGGGACAGGACAGTAAATTTGCTGTTTTTCTTTATTCTGGCTGCCGTTATCAGTCTCATACATTTTTTTTTTTCGTTTTTCTGAAAGTCTTAATAACACCATCGTAGAGTTTTTCTATTATTTCAGCAAATAGGATTGTAAAAAAAAATGTTTATCACTCTCCCATTAACTGCACTCGAAGTTTACCCAACTATGATGACTTAAGAAATTCAGAAAATGTGAAAAGGGTCAATTGGGGATGATTTCGGATACAGCATTAGCACGTTTAGCGTAAATTGAGTCTTTAAACCCACTTACTTAAAAAGTGTCTATGCAGGTTCCACGTGTGATAACCACACATACTGTAGTGTGTCCTCTCCGTGTGTCCTGACCGGAATGACCCACCCCTCCCTCTGGTGTTGTGACTGCAGCACGGCCATGCCTGAAAGCTGCCCGTCATTCATTCGGTACCGCCATCTGCGGCCCCACCTGGATGAATGGCTTCCCGTGGTTGCTATTGCTGTCCTTGCTGTTTGTGGTCAAAGCAAACAGATAAACCCAAAGGCCGAATGCTGTCAAAAACGGGCTAATGCATGGAAGCTCTGTCTCCGTGACCTCGGCAGACCATGCTTGTGGATGCCTGATGTTCCCACTGATCATGTGTGTATGTTGGTGTGCATTTGTGTGTGTGTGTGAGGGTATAGTGTAATGTCCATGTGTTTGGTTCTTGGCTCAGCTGCACCGCAGTTCGTGATCAGGCCGCGGGATCAGATTGTGGCACAGGGACGCACCGCCAGCTTCCCCTGCGAGACCAAAGGGAACCCACAACCGGCAGTCTTCTGGCAGAAGGAAGGAAGTCAGGTAAGAACACAACTTTCTCTTTCATTTTTCCCCTAACCTACAGTACTGCTCTCTCATTTATGTTGAAGCATTGGGGTAGTGGTACTCTACAGGCTTCAGGCATATTGGCAATTGCTGGCAATGCAATTGGTGAACAAATTCCAGCGACCAGCAGTGTTCAGTTGTGGGGATGCACAGTATATCGGCTGCCATACTGGTATATGATGCTACAAGTTATACTTGATGTTATCATTATCACCCTGATATATTAAAGCTGATATATTATGGATTATTTCTGCCTGTTGATCCATTCCAGATGCTTACTACTCAACAGAATTTTAGCTAGTCTTTAATGTTTGTGCCTTAAACTTTAGGTTTTGAATTGATCTATTCCAGTTTCTATTCCAGTTTTCTCCTTCCAGTTTCAGAGTTTACTCAAGAACAAAAATTGTTTTGAAAATGGTAGGAGACAATATAGAGAACTTCCGACTGAAAGTCAATGGACGTCATGGCTAATATGATTGGAATCAAAAGCACATACGATCCAAGTTGTACATTGAGATTTCTCCGATAGTAGATCCATGGAACCTTACATGCACGTCACGATTTTGCCAAGTCTATGTTGATCCTGGAACATAATTTTTGTTCAAAAATGTAATCCATACCTATTCCCTACCCATAAACCCAATTATTCCTGAAAACCAGAGGGAAATAATAGTTGGATAACACTCATGTAGAAGTGCATAAACCTAACCGTAAGCCTAAACTTCACATAAACTGTATCCCTTAATTCTGATTGGCTGATTGAAATGTGGTTCCAGGATCAACATAGACGTTAATCCAGAAACATGTCCTGCTTGAGGAAATCAGGTTGGCGCTCTTTACATCTACCAAATTCACACTGCGTTCTATTTGAAGAGGGCAGAGTGACAGTTTCAAAGGGATTAGGACAGGGGTATCCAAACTCGGTCCTGGAGGGCTGTTGTTCTGCATAGTTTAGCTCCAATTTCCTTCAACACACCTGCCTGAAAGTTTCTAGTATACCTAGATAGAGCTTGATTAGCTGGTTCAGGTTGGTTTAATTGGGGTTGGAACTAAAATATGCAGGACACTGGCCCTCCAGGACCAAGTGGATTAGGGCATAGGGATGAGCCCTTCCGAGAGAAACACAGGCTGTTTCTCAATATGCGTTCTTCAGCGATCTTGGTCCTTGTGTTCTCATGTAACGTCATCATCACCTGCCAAAGTTAATTTCCAAAACTCAAGAACGCAAGAACAGAGGGCGCGTGAAAGTTCCCGAATATGTTCTTGATATTGAGGATGCTTAACTTATTTAACTCAGGAATTTCCCTAAATGAGACGGCGAAAGTAAACATTACCATGATAATCTTAACAAAGGCATAAACACGTTAAGGGTGTTTATTAGCTGATTTGTATTGTGCAAAATATATTTGTAAGGTTTTCGTGCATGTTATATATATATAATATATAATAGTAAATAATAGTTATTATTATATAATAGTTATATATATATATATATATATATATATATATATATATATATATATATATATATATATATATGTATATATATATATATATATATATATAATAGTTATATATATATATATATATATATATATATATATATATATATATATATATATATATATATATATATATATATATATATATATATATATATATATATATATAATAGTAAACATTACCATGATAATCTTAACAAAGGCATAAACACATTAAGGGTGTTTATTTGCTGATTTGTATTGTGCAAAATATATTTGTAAGGTTTTTGTGCAATATATATATATATATATTGAAATGGGAAAAACAATAAATCTTGAAGGACATGTGACCATCAGGAAGCAAGCAGCATCTCATTTCTCAGAGGACGCGTTCTGTGTTCTCACGGTCTCCCGAGTTCATTCTTCCGAGGCAACCTGGCAAGAACAGTCCTCGCAAGAACACAAGTCCATTCTCTGCGTTCTTGGAATTGAAAAACAGCCACTGTGTGGGATGCCAAACAATTTCCCCGCTCAAAGGATCATGGATGCCCAAAATGTCTGTACTCTTCAAAATCCTTCATTCCTAAGGGCCCTTCGAAGTGGCCAGTTTTGAGCACTTTAGTTTGGAATGACACTTCAGTATGATAGCCCTAATTGTTTTCACTCTGAATTATATATTCCATATATAATACACCATCAGTCCCTAATGAATATATAAAACGTTATTAGCTGGTCCAAGGGTGTTTAGGGGTGTTAATGTAAGGTAGGAGTCGAACACTGCAGGACTGTGGCCACTTGGGACCAACTTTGCAAACAACTTAAACTTGTTTATTAAAGCGATGTAAGTCATATAGATGGGTCACCTAACAACCATTCAAAAGTCCATGTGGAATCTAAATTAAAATAGGTTATTTTGCTAACACACATCTATGCAAGTTAATTCACCAGCAAAAAAAGTTTGCTAATCTTCAGTCAAGGTCTCACCATTTGCTTCTGCATTTGGAGTGGCGATCCTTCTCTGTTGACATTAGTTTGATGGCTTTAGCCACAGTATTCTTAACCACACCCCTCTTACCATTAGTTTACTGCAAGGGAATGATGCTCAAAAAGAAAGCCCCGCCTTCTACTTAATATTCCATTTCATTTGGAACTACAACAACATACTAATATAAAAGTCTCATCAACTTTCAGTTCACACGAACTTTAATAACTGCATGTCTGTTGAACATGTCAGCATAGCAGTAGGTTTTAGAAACAAATTGAGAAATCCAGGAGGATTTAAGCCTTAATTTCGATATTAAATGCATTCTATTGCACTGTCTGTCCTACCATTCCTCTGTTAAGTAAGATATGAAGGTATTTGTTAAAAAGGCAAAATTAAAGCCGTTATTGAGTCATTAGTGCTGAGAGAAGCCTCTCAGTCACACTTGAGGATAATGGACCCAACATCTATCATGTGTGAGAGGCTAATTAAAAAAAAAGAGCGAAAAAAGAAAGAGAGAAAAAAAAAACATCATTTGGAGCATAATTTGGAGCATTAAAGTCATTAGGTGTAATTGAATCCGGCTAATGCCTTTCAGTTTCTGTCGGTCAGCTATGAGGATTCAGAAATCAAAAGAGAGAGAGAGAGAGAAAATGAAAGGAAGAGTGGAGAGATCTCAAGGATATAAAACCTGAGGTAAATGTGAGGGCTCTGTCAATGATGGCCATTAACGAACCCAGCTTGTTATCTGCTGTAATTAGCAAACGGGCTAAACTGGGCACTGGTGGTGAATTTGCTTTGAATCGCCTGGCCTCCTCCTTTCCAGCAGATTTAATTTTCAAACACAACAGCCATGTCAGACAGAGTGAGTAAACAACGCAGCCCAAAGCAATTATTGGAGTCATTTGGACACAATAGATACTCTCAGTGAGGGGTTACACACAGTCCGACTTAGCAAAGCGGTTAGGCAATTTTGAATATTAAAAGTCAATCCACTGTAATTCCTTTAGCAGTTTTATTACTTGACAATGCTGATAATTATTTGCCACCTCTAATGCGTAAAATGTCCACCCTGCAGTTTTCTATTCCAATAGCGACAGGATTCAGGTTCAAGGTTTTGCCTAGAAATGCTTCTCACTTTTCTGTTCTTGTTTTTTTCTCTCTCTTCTTTGTTTGTGCAGAACCTCCTGTTTCCAAATCAACCCCAGCAGCCCAACAGTCGTTTCTCGGTGTCGCCCAGTGGAGATCTGACCATCACGGCAGTCCAGCGGGCAGATGCGGGCTATTATATCTGCCAGGCCCTGACGGTGGCGGGCAGCATCCTGGCCAAAGCACAGCTTGAGGTCACAGACGGTAAGCACTGGGGTGGATCTGACTACAGCAGGGCTTTCTTTCCTTGCTTGTGTTTCATTGTGCTGCTTTGTTTGCTTTAGATTTTATTATTTTAAATTTTTTGTCAAATTTTTAACAAACTTTTTATGAAGCAATACATTTCCTGAATATTCTTCCTGCATTTGTGACAAAATGAAGTTAGTTCTGAAGTCACTGAAGTATTTAAAATAAATAAAATTAAATAAAAAATATATATTAAAAATATCATAATGGTATAATGTATATATATATATATATATATATATATATATATATATATATATATATATATATATATATATATATATATATATATATATATATATATATATATTAGAGTTATAACATTTGTAGTATTATATTATTTAATATTTTTCATAGTTTTATTATTTAATTTTATTTTTTTATTTTATATATTATTTATTTTGCATATAATAATCTTTTTTATATAAAAAAAGAAAATCAAACACGGACAGTCTCAAAACCATTTTGTAAGAGGAACTACTTTCTTCCGCCATCCATTCACATCTGCAGCTGACATCAGAACAACAGAAACCATTGCTACTTCACCAACGTCACTTTAGAGTTAATATTTAAATGATTCTCTAGCATAATATCTAAAGTGATGACAAAACAGGTGATTTTGCTGACATTTTAAGATTATAAGGCTGAACAGCATGAAATGCCATCAGTCTACAGACATTTCCCAGTATTTCTCTGTTGCATCATTATTGGGATTATAATATTACTATGGTATAAATACAGCACTACAACATACAAAAAACTGTCAAACTGTAGAGTGTCCTCTGCTTGTTGCTGTATGTGGGCGGAGTAATACACAAGGGTGAAGGGTTGAGAGGCTGGACAAGTGCTGTTACTGGCAGAATACCACACAGCTATCAGCCAATCAGATTCAAGAACAAGACAGAACTGTTGCATAAATATATATTTTTAAAAAGGGGCGGCACGGTGGCTCAGTGGTTAGCACTGTTGCCTCACAGCAAGAAGGTCACTGGTATGAGCCCTGGCTGGGCCAGTTGGCATTTCTGTGTGGAGTTTGCATGTTCTCCCCGTGTTCGCATGGATTTCCTCTGGGAGCTCCGGTTTCCCCCACAGTCCAAAGACATGCATTATAGGTGAATTGAATAAATTAAATTGGCCATAGTGTATGTGTGAATGAGTGTGTATGGGTGTTTCCCAGTACTGGTTTGCAGCTGGAAGGGCATCCACTGTTTAAAACATAGCTGGATAGGTTCATTACCCCTGATGAATAAAGGGACTAAGCCGAAGGAAAATTAATGAATATTAAAAAATACAACATTAATGATAAAGCATTTTTGAATGGTTCAAACATTGACTATTAATTCCACTTATATTGTTAAAGAATATAAATTATTACACATATCTGGAAGAATCGTTTATTATTATATTATTAAACATTTATTTTTGCTTGTGCTTTACCTGCATTTTGTATATTAATCTGTACTGCATTTCATATTTAATGGAATATGCCTAAAATTAATGACTAATGTGCTGGCAGAAATGACCAGTCAGTTTAAATTGAAATGTAGGTCTATTTTAGTCACTGAATAACTATTCTAGTTTTTTTAATACTTAGTTATTTTTTGTCTATACAGTTAAATATTTGTATTATTTTTGTCAATTAAAAGATAAATATTTCCTTGGCCAATTGCTGAAGTAAAGTATGTTTACGTACAGTATATGCAATTTTACTTTTATAGCTTTACTTTTACTTAGAATCGAATAACCCAGCTTCCACCCAACATTTTATGACACTAGCAAATTTGCGCAAATATTTAGCATTAACCTTGCTTGAATAAACAGAATTAAAAGATGTTTCATTTACTAATTTTTTTCAACTAGTTAAAGCTCTATTATTCCACTCGCTGCCGCTCTCTTTTCATTTTCTCTCATTCATATGTCAGCCTACACGTTCCGCACCCGACACAAATGAAGGCCTCCATATCCCCATACAAAAAAAAAGTACTGGCAGAAAGATAAATGTCATCTGAAAAGCACTTGTGTTGCCTCCGGATCCACATTAAGAGCTGAATTGGAATGTGGCCTTGAGCTCGCGCCGCTCTGCATTGATTCTGCCTCGCTGTGTGAAATGAATAGCGAGCCTGACGACCCTGAATTCTGAATATTACAGGAGCACGTCTCTCTGAACTTCTCTTGACAGGAGGAAAACTTCATTTCAGCTTGAGAGGGGAGTGAAAACAAGCGTCCTTGAAAACTTCACATGCTTGTGATGGAAAAAAAATTGCTTTGGCAATAAAACGTTTGTGTTGCGTTGTGTAAGAGAGCTTCGCTTGAAAGGGGAAAAGTTGCAGAAAGTCAGTTTGTGTGAACTTTTCAACTACGTCTTCAGTTTAACAGTACAATGTAATTCCTTTAAGAGATAAGACAGCTGTTATGCTCGACTGCAAAGCATAGAAAACGAGGTGGTCTTCTCTTAAAGGGGACATATCATGAAAATCTGCAGTTTTTCCGTGTTGGAGTGTTTTAATTAGGACTTCAGTGCATCTGCCAACACAGAAAATCTGAGAATGATTAAACCATTAGCTTTGTTTTGCTAAGCATTTCTCTTAAAACATGTGGAAAAATGAGCCGTTCGGATTACACTGCATTATGAGTTCAGACTGCACGATTTTCAAGGTAGTCATGTCACAGATGTTTTCACATTGCACAACTAAATGGGATAGGATTCCATCGCTGCTGTGTTTACACTGCAAGATGGATCGGCGACAGGGGGTTTCACACTGCATGGCTTTACAATAGGAAGAATCACAGACAACTTTGTCTCGGTCCACAAACTACGCCTCACAACCAAACACATGCGTAAAGCGACATGGAAACAACACAATGTCACATAGTATATATGTGGTTATTTACTACATAATGAGAAGGAAGCCTTTAGTGGGGTATAAAAGTACTTTTTTTGCTCACCTGGGTTTTGAAGGGAATAAGCAATTTCTCCTAAACTTTTTCAACCCGGTTGTGGTATTGCTCAGATGACACGTCAAACAAACACGGGTGCTCCTGCCAAACTTCCACTAGTTTGTCCTCCATTTCTCGGGTCCAAATAGACCGAAATGAAGCCCTTTTAACTTCTCCCCCATCCTCCCGCTGGTCTGCAGATACCAACACTTGTGGATGCTGCTCTCTGATTGGCTGTAGGTAATCGCCGATGTTATTGTCAATCAGAACACATTTCACACGGCATGATTTGAATCGCCGACAGCTCCAGATATTTAGCATGCCAAATATCTCACTGGTGTCGGCGACTCATCAGCAATTCTTTCAGATCACGTCTTTGATAGTTCACACTGTGTGATTGACACTCACGTGAATGAGCACCGATTTGCCTGTGATTTAAGGCATTTGTCTGCGATTTCTCAAAACCTGTCAGAAAACCAAAATCGGGGCTAAAGTTATGCAGTCCAAATTCGGCATTAGTGACATAGAAACGGGATCTTGATTCTATATTATATACAGTTGAAGTCAGAATTATTAGCCCCACCTTGAATTTTTTTTCTTTTTTTAAATATTTCTCAAATGATGTTTAACAGAGCAGGGAAATTTTCATAGTATGTCTGATAATATATTTTCTTCTGGAAAAAGTCTTATTTGTTTTATTTCGGCTAGAATAAAAGCAGTTTTTTATAAAAAAAAAAAAACATTTTAAGGTCAAAATTATTAGCTCCTTTAAGCTATTTTTTTTTCCGATAGTCTACAGAACAAACCATCTATATACAATAACTTGCCTAATTACCCTAACCTGCCTAGTTAACCTAATTAACCTAGTTAAGCCTTTAAATGTCACTTTAAGCTTTATAGAAGTGTCTATATTATTTACTGTCATGATGGCAAAGATAAAATAAATCAGTTATTAGAAATGAGTTATTAAAACTATTATGTTTAGAAATGTTAAAAAAATCTCTCTGTTAAACAGAAATTGAGGAAAAAAATTAACAGGGGGCTAATAATTCTGACTTCAACTGTATATATCTTATGACACTTTTTCTGTTACACTGTAAAAATGTAATGATAAAAAGTCAAGACAAATATTTTTTTATTTTAATAAGTTGAACATTTTTGTAAGTTATACAAAGTTTAACTAAAAAATTTGAGTCAGCAAGATTTATTCTTACAGTGTGTAGCTTCAAAAAATGTTGCTAATGTTGCTTTGAGCATTGGGTTTAGCAACATTTCATGTGTTACGAACCCTGATGGGAATATGTCTATGAATTTAAAGTTGTAACATTGAGATGAGTAAAACAATACGATGGACAGTGTTTACGAATATGCAGTTGAAGTCACAATTATTAGCCCTCCTGTGAAATTTTTGGTCTTTTTTTTTAAATATCTTCCAAACAAAGATTAACAGAGGAAGGACTTTTTTACAGCATTTCCTATACTATTTTTACTTCTGGAGAAAGTCTCATTTGTTTTATTTGGGCTACAATAAAAGCAGTTTTTATTTTTCTTAAAACTATTTTAAGGTCAATATTATTAGCCCTTTTAAGCTATATAATTTTTTCGATAGTCTACAGAACAAAACACTGTTATACAATAACTTGCCTAATTACCCTAACTTGCCTAATTAACATAATTAACCTAGTTACGTTTTAAAATTGCACTTTACTAGTATCTTGAAAAATATCTAGTGAAATATTATGTACTGTCATCATGGCAAAGGTAAAAGAAATCAGTTATTAGAAATGAGTTATTAAAACAATTATGTTTAGAAATGGGTTGAAAAAATCATCTTGCCGTTAAAGAGAAATTGGGGAACAAAAATATACAAGTGGGCTAATAATTCTGACTTCAACTGTAGGTAGGGTTAGGCAATAGAAAATATCATTAACCTTATATACAAACAATGAAACATGATCTATGCAGTGTCCTCACTAAGATAGAAAACCATTGTGTGTGTGTGCGTACATGTGGATTTGGTTGGGTGTGTGTGAGGTGTTATGGAAGATGACAGTGAAGAGAGATGACAGGGACAGTAGAGGAGGAGGGTCACGGCCACACCTGCGCTGGAGGAAGAGTGTGATTTAGTGGCTGTTTGAGGTGGCGATGGGAGCCGGACGGGTTCAAGGAGAGATTTGATGAAAAATGTCTGCTGCCAGACGACACCAAGGCCTTCACGCTGTCCAAAACTGTCCCGTCAGATGAACAACACTCCATCATGTCACGCCGACACACACACACACACACATCATATCACATAGTCTTATTACGCTCACACATAAACCAAAAGACCTACTTTTAGCAGACAGTACACAATGTCACCTCATGATTTTATGTCTTTGTTTTGTTTAGTTAGTAGGTTTGTGTTTATCTTTGTTCATTTATGCGGCCAATAGCAATAGACATTCTTACTACAAATCCCATTATTCTATTGGTTTAATGAAAATTGTTCATTCATTCTTTATTTTATTCCTTCCTTCATTCGTTCCTTTATTTGTTCGCTCGCTCGCTCATTCGTTCATTCGCTTGCTTGTTTGCTTGCTCATTTGCTCGCTCGTTCACTTGCTCGTTCCTTCGCTTGTTTGTTTATTCACTCATTTGTTCGTTCACTCATTTGTTTGCTCATTCGTTCACTCATTCATTGGTTCTCTTGTTCGTTTGTTCGCTCTCTCGTTTGTTCATTTGTTCACTCGTTCGTTTGTTCATTTGTTTTGCTCATTCGCTCGCTTGTCGTTCGTTCGTTTGTTCGTTCGTACATTTGCTTGCTCCTTCGCTCGCTTGCTTGTCTGCTCGCTCGCTCGTTCGTTCACTCGTTCGTTCATTCATTCTCTCGTTCGTTTGTTCGCTCTCTCATTCGTTCACTCGCTCGTTCGTTTGTTCGTTCGTTTGCTCACTCGCTGGCTTGTTTATCCGTTGGTTCATTTGTTCGTTCGTTCGTTCGTTCGTTCATTCATTCTTTCTTCTGCTAATTACAATGACATAATGGCTAAAAACTGTTTATTCAGATTTATTTCTTTCACATTCATTCATTCATTCATTCATTTTCCTTCAGATTAGTCCTTTTTTATCAGGGGTTGCCACAGCGGAATGAACCGCCAACTATTCCAGCCTATGTTTTACACAGTGGAAGCCCTTCGAGCTGTAACCCAGTACTGGGAAACACCCATACACATTCACATTCACACATACACTACGGCCAATTTTATTTTACCCAATTCACCTGTAGTGCATGGCCTAGGACTTGAACCAGCTACTTTCTTCCGGTGAGGCGACAGTACAAACCACTGGGCTACTCATGTGATATTGCATTTATACAATGAATTTATACATGAAATGCCATCAGTCTAGAGACATTTTCCAGTATTTCTCTGTTGCAACAGGGAGATCACAATAATTAACCTTGAAAAAGCCTAAGCAAAGCAAGCACTACCAGATTACTATGGTATAAATACAGCACTACACCATACACAAGAGAGAGAGATCGACACATGTAAGTGTCACTTACCTGTGTTATAATGATTTTGAGTTTATTGATCTGCTGTCACTCTATGTGGACAGGGTAATACAGAAGGGGTAAAACAAATAGGGCAGCACGGTAAACCCATTCCTTTTAAAACGATTACTTGTCTTTAAATAAGTGGGTAGACTAATTGCCGTAATTTTATTAAATAAATGTCAACTATATGTATAATTGTATTGCAATGTTAATTATATTTATATAACAATGATTATTAAGTTAAATCAACATAACAGTTGCAAGTTACAGATTTACTCAGTTTTCAAAGTAAAGTCAGCTTGTCGTTTTTAAGGCAACAAGTTTATTTAACTTTCATAAACAGTTTTCACAATTATTACCATAAACCTGGAATCATAATCCATCATAAACACACATTTTAATAGAACTGTATACTAAATATATTCATTCATTCATTTTCTTTTTGGCTTAGTCCCTTTATTAATCTGGGGTCGCCACAGCGGAATGAACCGCCAACTTATCCAGCACATGTTTTACACAGCGGATGCCCTTCCATCCGCAACCCATCTCTGGGAAACATCCATACACACTCATTCACACTCATACACTACGGACAATTTAGCCTACCCAATTCACCTGTACCGCATGTTTCCGGAGCACCCGGAGGAAACCCACGCGAAAGCAGGGAGAACATGCAAATTCCACACAGAAACACCAACTGACCCAGTCGAGGCTCGAACCAGCGACCTTCTTGCTGTGAGGCGACAGCACTACCTACTGCGCCACTGCGTCGCACTACTAAATATACGTAATTACTTAATATTACTCAATAGTTAAATAAATAGTAACGATTGGTTTGTTTGTTTATTTGTTTGTTTGTTTGTTTGTTTGTTTGTTTTTTAAATGTCAATATGTAGCCAGCATCAGGACGTGGACTCACTGGGTCGCTGTTTTTTTAACATTTGATGATAAACTATATACACACACATTTTTATGATGACATCATTTAGTAAATTATGAATATCTGCAAGAAATAGCTGCTAAAACGAATAACCTACCACATTTCTCCTAACACCATGGTTGCTCCGAAATTGCATACTTCTATAGTATATAGTACTCTAAAAACAATATACGAGCCGAGTAGTATGTCCGAATTTATAGAATTCGAAAAACAGTATGCGAGAAGTACCTGGATGACCTTCTACTTCCGGTGAGATTATGGCTGCGTCTGATATTGCATACTTCCATGCTATATAGTACGCTAAAAACAATATACGAGACGAGTAGTATGTTCGAGTTTATAGAATTCGAAAAACAGTATGCGAGAAGTACCTCGATGGCCAACTACTTCCGACGAGATTATGGCTGCGTCTGAAATCGCATACTTCCATACTATATAGTACGCTAAAAACAATATACAAGCCGAGTAGTATGTCTGAATTTATAGAATTCGAAAAACAGTATGCGAGAAGTACCTGGATGACTTACTAATTCCGGCGAGATTATGGCTGCATCTGAAATCGTATACTTCCATAATTTATAGTATGCTAAAACAATATATGAGCCGAGTAGTATGTCTGAATTTATAGAATTCGAAAAACAGTATGTGAAAAGTATCTGGATGACTTACTACTTCCGGTGAGATTATGGCTGCGTCTGAAATCGCCTACTTCCATACTATATAGTATGTTAAAATCAGTATGCGAGCCGAGTAGTATGTCCAAATTCGTAGGATTCGAAAAACAGTAAGCAAGAAGTACCCGGATGACTTACTACTTCCGGCGAGATTCTGAAGTGCGCATCTGATGCACACTACGCTATCCCATGATGCCTCGCGAGAGAATTCATGAATGGGAGTGAAGCGACGTAACTGACGCGGGTAGGTCACGTGATCATGACAAAATGGTGGATGTAGTATGTTCGAGTTCTATTCATACTACTGATATTCATACTGTATAGAATGTACTTGTCTAATCGTCGAGTAGTATAATTAAATTTAATTGTAGTACCTAGAGAGTAGTAGGCGATTTCGGACGCAGCCCATGTTCTTCATCCTTTTTTGCTCAGTTTTTCATGAAACTCCCTGTTTCAGACATGTCCTTTCAGCAAGGATCAGATCAGACCTATTTAATTCAACTGCGGTCTAGTCAAGTTCAAGTGCAGTAAAGCCTGACTCTGTAGAGCGCATGCAGCTTTAATCCAGATCCAGCCATTCTGCTCCATCAGTCTCTATATCTGCACACGCGTCTCTAGGGTTTAAACTGGCCTGATGGATGCGCCAGCAAAGCACTCTGGGGTTTAACCTCAGCGCGCCGTAATCCACATTGATGAATTAGGATGGCAACTCTTCATCCCTGAACCCAAATGAGGCATTCCGATGGAGATTTGGACAATATAAATACCATCCTTTATTCAGAGTGAGACAAATAGTAATGCAGCGGAGAATGAAAGAGGACTGCGTTTGAAGCTGTATTTAAGGGTTAGAGGTGCCGTCTGTAATTAGGAGGCTCTGGCTTTTTCCTCATTAATTCACACCTGCTAATTAAAGTGTCCTTAGAGAGGCAGGAGACAGGACACGGGTGTGATTATTGTATTATTATTAGAGAAATAACTGCACGGTGCATCTCGAGGGGCTTTGGATGGCTGTTTGTAGATTAGAATATAAACTGTGAGAGACGCATTCCCACAGAGTTGAGTTTTATATTCTAGATTTTTGATTGTAATTTACTCTCGATTTAATGTTGTAGCTTAAATAAAATTTGTATATTCTTTCCAATCTCATGATGGATCCAATCAAATCTCATTCCATGGTTCATGGATTCATTTGAAATTATTTTTCAAAAGATTATTAAAAATATATATTTATATATAGTGAGCTGTTTTTTATTTATTAGTAATTAGTTTTATTAATAGTATTATTTTTATTACTATTATTATTGTTATTATTTAAAAAAATGTGTTGTTTTTTATTTATTATAATAATAATTATTGTTATTATTACTATTATTATTATTATTTAAATAATAAACAATATGTGTTTATTTATTATTAGTAGTAGTAGTAGTATTTAAAAATAAATCTGTGAGGTTTATTATTATTATTATTATTATTATTATTATTATTATTATTATTATTATTATTATTATTATTAAAAATGAACAATATTTGTTGTTTTTAATTATTATTATTATTATTATTATTATTATTATTATTATTATTATTATTATTATACAAAATGAATAATGTGTTTATTATTATTTTAATTGTTATTATCAAAATAAACAATAATTGTGTTGTTTTTTTAATTATTATTAATTATCCATTATTATTATTATTAAAAAATAAACAATATATGTTTATTTATTATTATTACTAAAAATAAACAATATATATGTTGTTTTTTATTTATAATAATAATTATTATTATTATCATTATTATCATTATTAAAATAAACAATATGTGTTGTTTTTTTATTTATTAGTAATTATTATTATTAGTAGTAGTAGTAGTAATTATTCTTATTATTATTCTTATTCGTATTATTAGTAATATTATTAAAAATAAAGAATATATGCATTTATTATTAATATTAAAAATAATAATAATAGCAATAATAATAATAATAATAACAATAAAAATAGTAATAATAATAATAATAATAATAATAATAATAATAATAATAATAATAATTATAATAATACTGTAGTAATAACAATAATAACAACAACAACAATAATAGTAGGAGTAGTAGTAATAATAATAACAATAACAATAGTAGTAGTAGTAGTAGTAATAACAATAACAACAACAACAACAACAACAATAATAATAATAATAATAGTAGTAGTAATATTAATAATAATAGAAATAACAACACAATAATAATAATAATAATAATAATGATAATAATAATAATAAACAAAAATAAATAAATAAATAAATAAATAAAGAAAGAAAGAAAGAAAGAAAGAAAGAAAATAAATAAATAAATAAATAAATAAATAAATAAATAAATAAATAAATAAATAAATAAATAAATAAATAAATAAATACATTTCAGCTAGGTGTCAAGGTTTTTTTTTCTTTTTATTAAACACTGATGAAAAAATAAAAGTGAAAAAAAAGTCAATTTAAAATTTTTGATAGAAAACCTTTCATTCAGACTCGATATAGCAGTGGTTTCCAATGAAAACACGGTGAGAATGGATGAAAATCTTTTTATAAACACCAAAACCCTGTTAACCTGTCATTATACAGTAAATGTCACAAAACACAAAAAAGTGAACTAACCCGTGTGCTCCAGGACGGTGGGTTTGTGTTTAGAGAAGCAGTTTACGAGGGGACGTTTTCTCTTTAAGCAGTATGAGATGTTCAAGCGGCCACACTCTCTCTGATAGTCAGATCTATAGTAATACACGAAACTTTACTCTGACTCTGGTTCCTAAATGAAGCACTAAATGCAAGCTACAAAACCACCTCGCTGCCACATCAGTGAGCTGGAAACCAAGACTCAGCGTTTCTCCCAGTTTTTCCCAGAATGCTTGGGGGGTAAACGCTGCCCTGCGGTGCAACCACGAAATGTGCATATAACCTCCATACTGTACGTACAGGAATAAGGCAATCATGGCTTCATCCTGCTTCCTGCGCCGCAATGTTAATGTTTCCAGACACTTTTAATGACGAGTGTGTTCTGTGCTGAAGCAGTGATGTAAGAAGTGCTGTTAGAGTCATGATGTCAAAAGAGAATATATTAGGCCAGATGGACAAATCAAATGCATTCATGCATGAATGAGTAGTGAAAATAGGAACCAACTGAGAGCCGTGGTTTAGTTATTAGCATTCGTGATGCATGTTGAGGCATTGGAGGACATCACACAGGACAATTTTTCAGATCTGGCTTGTGTTGTGTTCTGGACACATTCACACTGATCCTTCCTCCTAATTATTTCCTGTTTTCTCTTCTCTGCCTTGTGCCACTTCCCAAATTTCTTATGTTGTTTCATGCAGTGTTTCCCAACCCTGTTCCTGGAGGCACATTAACAGTACATATTTTGGATGTCTCCCTCATCTGACCCATTAACTTTAAGTTTTGGAGTCTCTTCTTACGTTCTGATGAGTTGATTTAGGTGTGTTTGATTAGGATGAGGTTTAAAATGTGTACTTTTGATGTGCCTTTAGAAACAGGGTTGGAAAACACTCAACGGTGGAATATAAATAAAGGCCACCAAAATGACAAATTCAAGATAATCTGCCAAAAAGCAATTTTTTTCTTTTGCAATTTAAGGGTTAGTTCACTCAAAAATCAAAATGTGACAGCAAAATAGACAGCAAACCAAGCAACAACCAAAAATATTGTCAAAACTGTCCATGTGTGTTCAGTGGTTGAACTGTGATATGAACCTCTAAGAACACTTTTGTCTGCCAAAAAAACTTTGTTCATCAATGTCTTTCCCATAAGATTAGAATGTGTGTTTACTATGGGCAATACGACACTTCTATGCTGCGTTACTGATGCTAATAGCAAGTAAAAAGACGACAAAGTTGTTTTTACAGATTTTTCTCTGCACAAAATTGTTTTTGGACCTTTGTATGAATGCAGTTGAACCACTGAAGTCACATGCCATGTTTTGACAATGTTTTTGGTTCCTTTTCTGAACGTCTCTGAACCGTTGTTGTCTATGGTGGATGAGAGAGCTCTCAGATTTCATCTAAAATATCTTTATTTGTGTTCTGAAGATGAATGAATGTCTCAGGGGATTGAAACAACATGTAATTAATAACATTTTTGAGTGAACTAACCCTTTAAATTGTAATGTAAAAATGTATGAAATAGGCCAGTTTCTAACATCTGTTTATGGACACAATTGTTGATTGGGAAATTTTACATGTAACATTTTTGTTTGTTTGTTTGTTTGGTCTTTTGTTCATATAGAGACAATTTTTTAGAACTTTTCAAAGCATGTTTTAAAGTATACATTTTTGAAAACATTGTCATTGATATTGTCAACATTTTCTCAGCGTAAACCACATAATAGGGATTTTGTGAATGCAGTGTGCATCTGTGTGCATATTACTGTACATGTTCAGTTCTAAAGCATGTGCAAGTACTTGACAATTAACACAACATTGGTGGACTTCAGGACTGTGTGTGTGCAGAAACATTGTGTTTCTTTACAGAGTGTCACCGCTAACCGCTGGCCAGGCATGCAGAATACAATGTTTTCATTCTTTTACTCAGATCCATGTAAAAAGGCATTATTTTGACAGCATTGCTGACTGTACAACATTTCTTTTCATTTCAGTCAGTAAGAGTAATTTTTAAAGATTAGAATAAGGGTATGTTTACATGGAAAACAGGTTTGTAAAACTACACTGGGGTAAATGCACATATGGGAACCTCTGGTTTTAATTCTTGTTCTTTCCCCTTATTTCTATCTGGTTTAGTGTTGACCGATCGCCCTCCACCCATCATCCGGCAGGGTCCAGCTAACCAGACTCTTGGTGTAGACAGTGTGGCTCTTCTGAGGTGCCATGCATCCGGAGAACCGGTCCCAACCATCAGCTGGCTGAAGGACGGGGTCAGTCTGCTGGGCAAAGACTTTCGGATGTCCCTGCAAGACCTCGGCAGCCTGCAGATCAAGGGTCTACGGGTAAGCCTTAACAGCCTTTTATTTCTTTTTTCCACTTTGTATTGAAACCTAAATTAGGCCTGAACCAATGTGGAAAAATATAGTTTTATTTAATTTTATTTAATTTTATTTAATTTTATTTAATTTTATTTTATTTTATTTTATTTTATTTTATTTTATTTTATTTTATTTTATTTTATTTTATTTTATTTTATTTTACCTTGTGCATTTGGCAAAGTTGGTTGAATTAAAAGATATATAATTAAATATTTAATACTAACAGTTGTAATCCATCGTTTTAACCCCAGCTATTATTGGACCAGTTTTTATATTTGCCTACACAGTACATCCCTAATATGAATGTTCAGATATATATCTGTCATTGTGTATTTCTAAGACCATTTGTGTATGATTGCATGACTACCAGCTGTCAGAAATGCCTTCGTCTAAGTGTGATGTATAAGCTCAGCAAAATTCAATCAGATATCGGTAAGACATAACAGAGACGGGCAGAGGGAATCATATTGCATTACGGGGATGAATGGGAAATATTGATTTTGGTAAATTGTTTGATACTATCACTTAGGGATGCGACAGCTCTCCCTAGAATCATTTACGGAAGGCTGGACGAGCTCCAGCTGCACACACATTTGCACACGCACGCACAAACAAACACACTTTTAGGGCCATATTGAATTTAAAGTCCCCAAGCCCTCCCCATCAGCTCGGGATGGAATAGCCATTATGCCTGACAGTGCTGCCCACCTCTGACATTTTATCTAATAAATGGATGTGAGGCATCCTGATGAAAGGCAACAAACAACGGGAATAGCGTCCCAGAAAGGTAAAGAGTGGGGGTATCTGCCAGCTGTCAGCGGTCCAGAGGGTTTCAGCGACTACCCCTTTAAATGAATTAGTCTACTTCTCATTGCGGTTAGTGGGTTGGTTTGTGAATTTGCCAGCAAGGATAAAAGCTGGCTGAAGGGTGCGGAAAATAGAATATATCTACCATATTAGTGTCAACGCCAAACTGAACGTGGCCGAGGTTACCGTACCCCTGGGATCGAAAGCTTGGGCTTACTGTTCATCTAATTAGCCATTTAGTCAATTCCCAATGTGTGATGATTTGAAGAGTAACGCCAAATTTATACTTCTGCGATGAATGATCATCATACCCCAAAGTGCTTCCCCTGCACATAGCCAATGCCACTGTAGTTAAGTTGCTGCTTTGGCAATAATTCTTCTGAAACACTACTAGGCAGTGGCAAATATATTTTGCTGCAGCCCAGAGACATGCAAGTGGGAGGGACTTATACCAAAGTAGGTTGGAAGACCTCTAAGTGGGAGGGACTTACACCAATGCAGGCTGGGAGAACTCTAAGTGGAAGGGACTTAAACCAAAGCATGTTGGTGTGCCTCTAAGAGGGAAGAACTTACACCAAAGCAGGTTGGAAAACCTCTAAGTGGGATGAACTTACACCACTGCAGATTGGGAGACCTCTAAGTGGGAGGGACTTACACCAAAGCAGATTGGGATACCTCTAATAGGAGGGATTTTACACCAGAGCATGTTGAGAGAACTCTAAGTTTGAGGGACTTACACCAATCCAGGTTGGGAGACATCTTGGTAGGAGGAATTAACACCAAAGCAGATTGGGATACCTCTAATGGGAGGGATTTTACACCAGAGCATGTTGGGAGAACTCTAAGTTTGAGGGACTTACACCAATCAAGGTTGGGAGACATCTTGGTAGCAGGAATTAACACCAAAGCAGGTTGGAAGACCTCTAAGTGGGAGGGACTTACACCAATGCAGGTTGGAAGAACTCTAAGTGGGAGGGACTTACACCAATGCAGGTTGGAAGACCTCTAAGTGGGAGGGACTTACACCAATGCAGGTTGGAAGAACTCTAAGTGGGAGGGACTTACACCAAAGCATGTTGGAGTACCTCTAAGAGGGAAGAACTTACACCAAAGCATGTTGGAAGACTACTAAGTGGAAGGAACTTACATCAAAGCAGGTTGGAAGACCTCTAAGTAGGATGAATTTACACCAATGCAGGTTGGAAGACCCCTAGGTGGGAGGAACTTACATCAAAGCAGGTTGGAAGACCTCTAAGTAGGATGAACTTACACCAATGCAGGTTGGAAGACCCCTAGGTTGGAGGAACTTACATCAAAGCAGGTTGGAAGACCTCTAAGTAGGATGAACTTACACCAATGCAGGTTGGAAGACCCCTAGGTGGGAGGGAATGACTTACACCAAAGCAGGTTGACAAACCTCTAAGTGGGAGGGAATTACACAAAAGAAGGTAAATTGACCTGTTTTGTTTCTATTTTTCAGCTCTCTGATTCTGGGATCTATACTTGTGTGGCTGCAAGTTCTAGTGGGGAAACATCATGGAGTGCTTTCTTGGAGGTCAAAGGTACTTGTTTGAAACTGTACACGTTGTAAGTAATTTAGTTCTTCTAGAAACAGATTGATTTCCTGATTATCTTTTCTTTCTTCAGAGTCTGGGAGTCTTGTTGTAGTTAAAGATCGGGATGAGAACGAGCTTCCAGGACCTCCTTCCAAACCTCAGGTCACAGATGTCACTAAAAACAGTGTGTCGTTGTCCTGGCAGCCTGGCCTTCCCGGAGCATCAGCCATCTCTACATATGTCATAGAAGCATTCAGGTACAAATGTTGTAATCATTTAATTTGTTTTGCCTTTAGGGGTGTGTTCACAGTCTTTACTGAAAGAATAATTGTTCCTGTCAAGTACACTCAAAGTAAACTCAAAGTAGATTCTTAGTTGGCAACAATGAGGATTTGAGTTGAAAGCAAACCTTTTTAAAATATTTTCAGGAGATTTAAAACATCGGAAACGCATCTCTGTAGACATTTTGAGTACAAAAAAACTTGAAAGGTATAGATTGTGACCTACAACCTCAAGATGGCATGATGTTATCGACTGTCCTTGTGCATTGCAATCACTAAATGTGACTAAATAACTCTGACATCATCGTGCCTCATTTTCATGCAGCCAATCGGTGAGCAACAGCTGGCAGACTGTTGCCGATCACGTCAAGACCACGCAGTACACCATTAAGGGTCTTCGCCCCAACACCATCTACCTGTTCATGGTGCGAGCGGTCAACGTCCAAGGCCTGAGCGACCCAAGCCCTATGTCCGAACCCGTCCGCACTCAAGGTATCTATATCTGTAATTGAGTTGAATACAATGTAATATCATGGTTATATTGAACAAAATGATCACAGTAATCATTATTATCACATTTGTTTTTCATGATTAGCTAATCACAGTGTTACAGGAGTTATCAAAATCCCAATAATCAATCCCTGTTTTAATGACAATGAAAATTTGAAAGGTTTTAACTGAGCATCAGGCAATTTACAATGGTTATTTACAATCATGACCACCACACCAATTCTAATTGCGAAAACAAATTGTTTTTGTGACAACTTCCAATTAAATCCTAGCTCTTGGTTAAGAACAAGATCTAGATACCACACAGTCTTCGCTGCCATACACTCATTAGTTCCAGAGACGGTATATAACGTACAACAAACACTGTCTACTTTTGGAGTGTATAATTGAGTTGGAGCCCTGGCTGGTACCTTAATGATCATTACCAGTCGAAAAAAGGACTGGAAAAAGATTCGATTAAGGTGCCACAGTTCTCTGGATGTTCATTAGGGGTGACTGATTCTTAAACCTTGGGCTGGATGTAACCTCAGTGGTTGGGTTGAAGCTGTGCTGGAGTCAGTGAGAATGACTCCTCGTTGCTCTTTTAGGGGATTAAATTGTATTTAAGGGATTACGTTGTACTGGACAGTAATTTAGCACTGTTGGAGCTCTGTAAGAGGTTATAGCACTGGCTTTTGTGTCTCTCTTTACAGATATAAGTCCTCCAGCGCAGGGTGTGGATCACAGACATGTGCAGAAGGAGCTGGGTGAGGTTATTGTGCGGCTACACAACCCTGTGGTCCTCAGCCCCACCACCATACAGGTCACATGGACGGTAAGACGCTCTATGATTGGATTGAGCTATTGTAAATGCTTTAGCATGTTAACTGTGAGTGGAGAGATGTTGTAGTGTGTAATTAGAATTGAACAAAGTTGTGTTGTAAGCAAGTTTTGTTGCTGAAGTTGCAGAGGGTGAATGAACTATGATTAGACAAAAGGAAAACATGACTTGCCTTGTGCAAAAACCTTGATTGGACTGAGAAGTGTGTATGATATGTAGTAATATACAGACAAGTTGCCTCAACATTAAAGTTCTGTCATCCTACTGTATATTCAATGGTGTTTAGGATATACAAAACACAACTTTTTTTCTTCTTCTTTGTCAATAATTTTTTTTTTTCCTAAGCATTACTTTTGACCACATAGATTTGCTTTCATACTATAGTAAAGTAACATGAAATGTAAAAGTTTATTTTATTTTATTTTATTTAATTTTGTTTAATTGAATACTAAAATAATTAAATTACAAATTAAATTAAATAATTAAAATAATTGAATTAAAAGGTAAAATAAAGTAATGAATAAATTTAATTGAAATAAATTAAACTAAATTAAAAAATAATAAATTATTCATTCATTTTCTTTTCGGCTTAGTCCCTTTATTAATCCTGGGTCACCACAGCGGAGTGAACCGCCAACTTATCCAGCACGTTTTTACGCAGCAGATGCCCTTCCAGCCGCAACCCATCTCTGGGAAACATCCACACAGACACTCATTCACACTCGTAAACTACGGACAATTTAGCCTACCCAATTCACCTGTACCGCATGTCTCTGGACTGTGGGGGAAACCGGAGCACCCGGAGGAAACCCACGCGAACGCAGGGAGAACATGCAAATTCCACACAGAAACTCCAACTGACCCAGCCGAAGCTCGAACCAGTGACCTTCTTGCTGTGAGGCGACAGCACTTCTTACTGCGCCACTGCGTCGCCTATAATAAATTATGTAAATAAAGTAAATAAATTAAAATAAATAAAATGAAAGTAAATCTTAAAATGAAAATACATTTATTTTATACTAAAATAATTCAATTTCAATTTAAATAAAATAATTAAATTAGAAGGTAAAATAAAGCAATAAATAAATTAAATTAAAATAAATTAAATAAAATTAAAACTAATAAAAGTAAAAAGTAAAAAAATATGTAAAAATAAAATAAATAAAATGAAATAAAGTAAAACTGTACTTAAATGAAAATAAATGTAATTTAATTTAATACTAAAATAGTTTAATTGTAAATTTTATTAAATTAGAAGGTAAAATAAAGCAATAAAAATACAAAATAAAAATTAAATAAATAAAAATAAATAAAATGAAATAAAGTAAAAATTTAAATGAAAATAAATTTAATTTAATTGAATACTAAAATAATTAAATTACAAATTAAATAAAATAATTAAAATAATTAAATTAAAAGGTGGGCAACGCAGTGGCGCAGTAGGTAGTGCTGTTGCCTCACAGCAAGAACGTCGCTGGGTCGCAGGTTCGAACCTCGCCTGGGCTGGGTCAGTTGGCGTTTCTGTGTGGAGTTTGCATGTTCTCCCTGCGTTCGCGTGGGTTTCCTCCGGGTGCTCCGGTTTCCCCCACAGTCCAAAGACATGCGGTACAGGTGAATTGGGTAGGCTAAATTGTCCGTAGTGTATGAGTGTGAATGAATGTGTGGATGTTCCCATAGATGGGTTGCGGCTGGAAGGGCATCCGCTGCGTAAAATCGTGCTGGATAAGTTGGCGGTTCATTCCGCTGTGGCGACCCCGGATTAATAAAGGGACTAAGCCGACAAGACAATGAATGAATGAATGGAATTAAAAGGTAAAATAAAGTAATAACTAAAATAAATTAATAAAATAAATTAAATAAATTAATAAAAGTAAAAAAAATAACATAAAAATGAAAAGTGGAGAAGTAAAGTTTTGCCAGGCTTTTTTCCCCACACAATAATGATAGTATTCTAATTATCCTGATAGATTTTATTAAACAATCTCCCTATAGAATGATATTATTTGACACACACACAATAGACTGTATATTATTTGAATATGTAGACATACAGTATGTTGTTTGATCCAAAGAAGTGCATCAGATCAGAAGTTCTATCTGCCTTTCTCAACTTGCTAGTCTCCATTTCCCACTGCAGTCTTCTCGCCCTGATATAAACACTCCAAAGGTGTTTATTGTTTGTTGAATTGCATTAAAATGGAGATTTTACAGCTCTGGCTTTGTCACATTAGTTGGTAAGCACTCTCCTGCGGTACATTAATGATTGCCATCAACAATCATTACAGAGACAAATATAAGCATCTGTCTGTTGGGCCTAAATGGAGGATAGACTAGTTTTCAGCGGTATTTCTCTCATATGAATTATCCATAAATCATCAGCCTACTCTCGTGCTAAACGTAGGTGGTGTCAAGAAAGCTTTTACGACCCTGAATCATTCAATTAATGAAAGTTAAAACGCGTAGGAAGGATGCCCATTGGGCTGATTTACTCCACGTGTAGGGAGGAAAAAGCAGATGTTTAATATCTCACTCTGAAAGCCAGACTCTGCTGTAAGGAGGACATTAATGTGAGTTATACACGCTCTTTCTCTCGGTAAATACAGCTAAAAAAAGAATGAGGCTTTCAACGAATGACGGGTCTTGTTTAAGTTTTTGTTGATTTGAGAATCCGTTTCTTCTTTGATCTTTATGTCGAGATATTGTTATGTGTATATTTGTGCATATGCGTCACAGCTGGTCTTTTATTTGTCATGTTTGTTTTAATTTGAATGTTATGGATGTTATATTGCTGTATATTGTTATTGGCTTATGTAGAGCATTTCCATCAAAGGTTTTTAATTGGTTGAGCATGTTGTTGTATGTAAATATCAGATAAGGGGGAAAAAATTTGGGAGGATTTGTTTGTTGTTCCTTTCTTTAGTTGGACCATGCTGGTCAAAGCTGGTTTGGTGCTGGCGTTCATCACCAGTCAAAAGCTTGGATTATGTTTTTTATGCACAAAAATAGAGTAAAACTAATATACTGTAAAATAATATTGCAATGTAAGGTCACACTGTAAATATACTGTGGCCATTTACTTTCAAATTTACAGTAACTTACTGGCAATTTTGGTTGCCAGGAAGACTGTAAATTCACAAGCGCACTGTAAATTAATAATGGCAATTTACTGTAAAATTTACAGTAACTTACTGACAATTTTGGATGCCAGAAAGACTGTAAATTTACAAGCTCACTGTAAAAAAATTATGCCAATTTACTTTCAAATTTACAGTTACTTACTGACAGTTTTAGATTCCAGGAAGACTGTAAATTTACAAGCTCACTGTAAAAAAAATAATGCCAATTTACTTTCAAATTTACAGTTACTTACTGACAGTTTTAGATTCCAGGAAGACTGTAAATTTACAAGCGCACTGTAAATTAATTATGGCAATTTACTGTAAAATTTACAGTAACTTACTGACAATTTTGGATGCCAGAAAGACTGTAAATTTACAAGCTCACGGTAAAAAAATAATGCCAATTTACTTTCAAATTTACAGTTACTTACTGACAGTTTTAGATTCCAGGAAGACTGTAAATTTACAAGCGCACTGTAAATTAATTATGGCAATTTACTGTAAAATTTACAGTAACTTGCAATTTTGGTTGCCAGGGAAGACTGTAAATTTACAAGCTACACTTTTAATTAATAATTACAATTTACTGTCATATTTAAAGTAATTTACTGGCAATTTTGGGTGCCATGAAGCCTGTAAATTTACATGTGCACTGTAAATTAATAATGGCAATTTACTGCACAATTTACAGTAACTTACTGCCAACTTTGGCTGCCAGTTTGACTGTGAATTTTAAAGCACATTGTAAATTAGTGATTACAATTTACTGTAAATTTACAGTAACTTACTGGTTTTTGGTTGCCAGTTTGACTGTAAATTTACAACTGCACTGTGTACAAGTGCAATTAGAATGTAAAAATACAGCACAATTGTAGTTATTTATTTACAGTGGACTACCAAAATTGCCAGTAAGTTACTGTAAATTTTACAGCACATTTTTTACTTTTTTGTTTGTTTGTGAATATATTTTAAAATGCTACTTCTTTCCATCTTTAGTGTTTTGTGTGTGTTTTTGTTTTGTTTTGTTTTTTGTTATTTTGTTTTTGTTTATTTTTTTGCAGTCTTTTTTAGAATGTCACTTCTTTCAAATCAACATTATTTATTAATGTCTATATTTTAGTTTTTTTGCACAAATGACATACCTGAATTTAAAGCCACATACACATGCATACATTTGAGAACATTTATGAAAATGGTCTCATTTTACAGAAAACACTCTAAACTAATTAGGGTTAGAGTTTGTCTGAAACACACTCTATTATCTCAGTGTAAGTAGGAAAGTAGGTGAAATTTTGGGAAAACTGATATATTGCTGTTTATGTTATACAATTAATCACGACTAATCGCATTCAAAATCAAAGTTTGTATTTACACATTTTTGTGTGTACTGTGTGTATATTTAATATGTGTACATACATGTTTATATGTTATATGTTGTTTATATGGTGTGCATTTATATATACATTATTCATTGAACAGCACAAATGTGATTGTATTTGAAGTGTAAGTGATAAATATAGTTTCAAATTTTAAAATATAACTCTTTTGCCATACTGGGTTTTTTCACATACTGTGGAGAAGCATTTGATTTTGTCTTTATATTTTCAGTGACTTTTCTTCTATATACTTGTTTTGACTGTAGTTTTTGAACTGTCTCGTCCCCTCAGGTTGACCGCCAGTCTCAGTTCATCCAAGGCTACAGGGTTTTGTACAGGCAGATGTCAGGCCTGTCCTCTCCGGGAGCCTGGCAGACTCAGGATGTAAAAGTCCCCTCGGAACGAAGCATGGTGCTTTCGGCTCTGAAGAAAGGCATCGTCTACGAGATCAAAGTGCGTCCGTATTTCAATGAGTTCCAGGGCATGGACAGCGAATCCCGAACCGCAAGAACAACAGAGGAAGGTAAAACATTTAACTTCTTTCAAGTGATGAAACTACAACTGTGATGTCTGCAATGGCGTGAAGTAACAATTTACAAATACTCAGATTATTGTAATTGGGTAGGTTTTTTCAGAATTTGTACTTGAAGTAGTTTTAAAAATGCATACTTTTACTTTCACTTGAATAGATTTTTAGTACTGTATAACCTACAGTCACAATTTTTTTTCTATTATATGGCTAAAGTAGAAAAATCATATATATAGTTGAAGTCAGAATTATTAGCCCCCCTGTTTATTTTTTTCCTCAATTTCTGTTTAACGGAGAGCAGATTTTTTCAACACATTTCTAAACATAATAGTTTTATTAACTAATTTCTAATAACTGATTTATTTTATCTTTGCCATGATGACAGTACATAATATTTGACTAGATATTTTTCAAGACACTTCTATACAGCTTAAAGTGACATTTAAAGGCTTAACTAGGTTAATTAGGGTAACTAGGCAGGTTAGGGTAATTAGGCAAGTTATTGTATAACGGTGGTTTGTTCTGTAGACTATCAAAAAATATAAAGCTTAAAGGGGTTAATAATTTTGTCCTTAAAATTGTTTTGAAAAAAATTATTATTTATTATTATTAATATAATAATAATTATAATTATTATTATTATTGAAAAAATTTAAAACAGCTTTTATTCTAGCCGAAATAAAGCAATTAAGACTTTCTCCAGAAGAAAAAATATTATCAGACATACTGTGAAAATTTCCTTGCTCTGTTAAACAACATTTGGGAAATATTTATAAAAAAAAAAAAACAAGTTCAAAGGGGGGCTAATAATACTGACTTCAATTGTATATATTTATTTATGTGTGTGTGTGTGTGTGTGTGTGTGTGTGTGTGTGTGTGTGTGTGTGTGTGTGTGTGTGTGTGTGTGTGTGTGTGTGTGTGTGTGTGTGTGTGTGTGTGTGTGTGTGTGTGTGTGTGTGTGTGTGTGTGTGTGCGTGTGTGTGTGTGTGTGTGTGTGTATACATGAGCAATATCACACAAGTAACTGTGCGATTTGGCTATATATCAGCACTGGTGGGAGGCGTGCGTTGCCTCGAGGCCACAGGTCAAATGCTTTAGTGTCTCACCAGTGACGATATACAACCATATCATACTTCTATGAGTGTGATATCATGTTTATACAACAGTTCTATGGCTTCTATGGTCTAATTGTTGTATATAAAAAGAAAATCAAACACGGAGAGTCTCAAAAATCTTTTTGTACAAGGAACTACTTTCTTCCACCATTCATTCACATCTGCAGCTGACGTCAGAACAGCAGAAACCATTACTAATACACCAACGTCACTTTAGAGCTAGTATTTGAATGATAGCGTAATGTCTAAAGTGATCACAAAACAGGTGATTTTGCTCACAATTTTAAGATTATAAGCCTGAACGACATGAAATGCCATCAGTCTACAGAGATTTCCCATTATTTCTCTGTTGCAATCAGGATTTCACAATAATTAACCCCCGAAAAAGCCAAAGCAAAGCAAACACTAGCAGATTACTATGGTATAAATAGCACTACAACATACAAACGAAAGAGAGCGACTTAGAATGTCACTTGTTTTATAATGATTTGAATAGTTGTAGTTTGAAATTTACGCTGAGTTAAGGTTGAGGAGGCTGTTCAAGTGCTGTTATTGCAGAATATCGCACGGCTATCAGCCAATTAGATATATATATTTTTTTTTTTTTTTTTTACTGTGGTAACAATAATCACAGCAACCATAGTAAACTAGAGTCGGCTGCAGAATTGTTCAAACTCAGCAAAATTCAGCGCTTCAGCAGAAAGTCTAAATAAAACGAAAACACTTGCTGGTTTTTAAAAAAGACAGAGTGAGTGGAAAGAGGAAACAGAGAACAGAAATGGAAGTGGTGAGCTCTAGAGAGAAGCTATAATTGTCTAATCAGACAATGGCCAATAAATCATCCTCTTCTGTGACTCTGACAAACCTTCTCAAGCACCACACAGTGCAAAAACACGAAACAAAAGAGGGCTATCGCGACCCGTGGGCCCCGTGACGCAGCTCCGCCAGGGGACCCGCTGTTTTGTCTTGCTCTGGTAATAGCGATGACATGCAGGTGTAGGGGCTTCAGGAGACTGAGCCGGTGTGTGAAGACGAGATACGGCTCTCCGCGGACACTCTGGCTAACAAATGAGCCTGTCATTGAGCTCAGACTTTAATCAGCAAACCTTCTGTGCTCGCGTGAGTGTGTGTGTGAATTTATGTCTCCAGAGTTCCATATGCCGTTTAAAAACGATCCTCAAAAATGCATTTTTTTTTTTGTAAGATTTATGTGTGGTAGCAGCCATCCCTCACATCTGGGAAAACATCTTAGAGTACTGCAGTGAATCCTGGACATTGGTCAAGTTTTAACAACAACCTGTCTGTCTGTCTTAGCCACAGTAATTCAAGGTGGTGTCTTGGAAGCAATTTTTGCAGGGTATGAAAATTAAAATTGGACAAAAACCGAACTGAAAGTAAAGTTTAGCTTCAGTTTAACTTTATTTTTTTATTATATAAATAAATAAATGTATTGCAATATTACATTGAATATATATTAAAATAAAAAGAACCACAAATATATACTTTTATATAATACTACATTTATTTATGTATGTATGTATGCATGCATGTATTAACATTAACATTAAATGTAAAAAAAAATGTTACAATTATGAAATAATATTAATAATAATAAATATGTGACAATATATTTTTTTATTAAATTAAATTAAGTAAATAAATGTATTGCACAATTACATTTAACATATATTACAATAAAAAGAGAACCACAAATATATACTTTTATATTATACTACATTTATGTATTTATTTATTTATTTATTCATTCATTCATTCATTTAAATGAATTAAAAATAAATGTAAAAAAGGGTTAAACATATTGTTTTATGTTAATAATATAAAATATGTAACAATATATTTTAAAAAATTAAATTAAATTAAAAAAATTCAATAAATAATGGTATTGCAACATTACATTGAATATATATATTAAAATAAAAAGAACCACAAATATATACTTTTATTTTATACTACATTTATTTATTTATTTATTTATTTATTTATTTATTTATTTATTCATTCATTTATTCATTCAAATGAATTAAAAATAAATGTAAAAAAGGGTTAAACATATTGTTTTATGTTAATAATATTAAATATGTAACAATATATTTTAAAAAATAAAATGAAATAAAAAAAGTTCAATAAATAAAGGTATTGCAACATTACATTGAATATATATATTTAAATAAAAAGAACAACAAATATATACTTTTATATTATACTACATTTATTTATTTTTTTGTTTGTTTTTTTTTTGTTTGTTTGTTTATTCAAATGAATTAAAATTAAATGTAAAAATGGATTAAAACTATGGATTAATATTAATAATATAAGGTATGTAACAATATATTTTTAAAAAATCGAATTAAATTCAATAAACTTAAGTAAATAAATAAATAAATAAATGTATTGCAACATTACATTAAATATATATTACAATAAAAAAATTGATTGTTTTATGTTATACTACATTTATTTATTTATTTATTTATTTATTTAAATGAATTAAAATTACAATTTTAAAAAGATAAAATTATTAAAAAATAAATAAATAAATATATATATATATATATATATATGGTACACTGGACCAGCTTTATACCCTCACCAGGGTGCTAGAGGGTTCATGGGAGTATGCCCAACCAGTCCACATGGGTTTTGTGGACTTGGGACTTGGGACTTGGAGAAGGCATTCGACCGTGTCTCTCGTGGTATTCTGTGGAGGGTGCTCTGGGAGTATGGGGTCAGAGGCGCCCCAGGGCTGTCTCGTCCCTGTATGAACAGAGTAGAAGTTTGGTTTGCCTTGCCAGCAATAAGTCAAACTTGTTTGCAGTGCATGTTGGACTCCGGCAGGGCTGCCCTTTGTCACCAATTCTGTTCATAATTTTTATGGACAAAATTTCAAAGGGCAGTCTTGGGCTGGAGGGGGTCCGGTTTGGGACCACAGGATCTCATTTCTGTTATTCGCAGACGATGTTGTTCTGTTGGCTTCATCGAACATGGACCTTCAGCATGCACTGGGGCGGTTTGCTGCCGAGTGTGATACGGCTGGGATGAGAATTAGCACCTCCAAGTCCGAGGGCCATGGTGCTCCACTGGAAAAAAGGTGGTTTGCCATCTCCAGGTTGGAGGAAAGTACTTACCCAAGGTGGAGGATTTCAAGTATCTCGGGGTTTTGTTCACGAGTGAGGGAAGGATGAAATGTGAGATTGACAGGCGGATTGGGGCAGCGGCAGCAATAATGCGGTCGATGTAGCGGCTCCGTTGTGGTGAAGAAGGAGCTGAGCCGAAAGGCAAGGCTCTCGATTTATCGGTCAATCTACATTCCTACTGTAACCTATGGTCATAAGCTTTGGGTCATGACCGAAAGGACAAGACCTCAGATACAAGTGGCCGAAATTAGTTTCCTTCGCAGAGTGACAGGTTGCACCCTTATAGATAGGGTGAGGATCTCTGTCACTGGGAGGAGCTCGGAGTAGAGCCGCTGCTCCTCCACATCGAGAAAAGTCAGCTGAGGTGGCTCGGGCATCTGTTTTGGGTGCCTCCTGGACCCTACCTAGGGAGGTGTTCCAGGTATGTCCCACCGGGAGGAGACCTCGATGAAGACCCAGGACACGCTGGAGGGACTATGTTTCTTGGCTGGCCTGGGAACGCCTCGGGATCCCCCCGGAGGAGCTGGAGGAAGTGTCTAGGGAGAGGGAAGTCTGGGTTTCTCTCCTAAGACTGCTGCGCCCACGACCCGGCCCTGGAAAAGCGGTTGAAAACGATTGAATTAAAAAATAATTAAATTAAATTAAATTAAATTAAATTAAATTAAATTAAATTAAATTAAATTAAATTAATTAAATTAAATTAAATTAAATTAAATTAAAAAAAATAAAATTATGAAATCAAATAAAAAATGAATATTGAATGTTGGGTTAGAACTGTCGGCTTTTGAAAAGAGAATGCAGAGATTGTATAAAATGAGCTCAATGGTTGACAGTCTTTTTTTTATTGAATTGGGAGTGACAGGGAAAAGTACAGAGGAAGCATTCAGTGAAATCCATGCTTATTTTAGTGTCCCGTCAGCCACACACACACACATTACACACAACAAAGAAAAGGTCAATTCCTTTGCCAAAACGATAGTCTTTCCTCTGAGTCCCGTCAGGGATAGAGACAAGCTTACTGCAGTCCTCTGTAAAGGCAGGGCAGAATTGCTTACTACGGTATTTGTTTCGACGTTGGCCTAAGGCTGGATTATGTATCACTGGCCCAAATTGCTGTGGACTTAAAGCAAGCTTGAAAGAATCAGCAAGAGATCCAACCTCTGGCCTTACGTCTGCATTTGTGTCTCTTGGCATCTGAGTATATAACACCGACAAATCAATTACAGATCTCTGCGACTAGGAAGTCAACATTCGCAAATCCATTTTACTTCCACATTGTGATCTGGAACAAAGTGATGCTTTATTGTTTTGTATTCTGTCAAAGAGTTCTGTTATTAATTACCCTCGTGTCATTTAAAAAAAAAAAACCTGAGACCTGCATTAATCTTTGGATTAATAAAATAAGCTATTTTAGATGAAATCCAAGAAATCTTTTTTAATCCATATAGGCAGAAATGGTCCTGACTTATTCATTTAAAGTCCAAAAAACATCATCAAAACAGACAATATGCCTTCAGTAGTTCTGTCAAGTTACGAGAATACTTTTGTGTGCACAAAAAACAAAAATAATACCTTTATTCAACAGTTTCTTGAGTGTGCCTCCTATACTGACACTGAGGAGAAGAATCTGCTGAATAAAGTCTTTATTTTTTATTTATGTGCGTATAAATGTTCTCGTAGCTTCATAATATTCCGATTGATGAACCTCTAAAGGCACATGCTATAATACGACCAGCTAAGCAAGACTAGCAGAAGCAGCCTGCTAAATTATGTTAGCAACATGCTGGAAATTAAACAGAAATATTAACATTTGCTAAAATCTTAGCGGCATGCAAAATTATGCTATCACATGCTAGAAAAGTCTATTTGGTATAAACCCATGAACACAAACCAAAATGTTATTTTAGCCTCATATGCTATAATATGACTAACTAAGCAAGACTAGCTGAAGTCACTGCTAAATCATGTTAGCAATATGCTATGTTTGGAAAATGTTAGAAACATTACCATTTGTTAAAATCCTAGTGGAATTCTATAAATTATTCTATCACATGCTAGAAAAGTCTATTTGGTATGAACCCATAAACACAAACCAAAATGTTATTTTAGCCTCATCTATATGCTATAATATGACCAGGTAAGCAAGACTAGCAGAAGCAGCCTGCTAAATTATGTTAGCAACATGCTGGAAAATAAACAGAAATATTAGCATTTGGTAAAATCTTAGCGGCATGCTAAATTATGCTATCACATGCTAGAAAAGTCTATTTGGTATGAAATTATAAACACAAACCAAAAGGTTGTTTTAGTCTCATCTATGTGCTAAAATATGACCAGCTAAGCAAGACTAGCTGAAGTCACTGCTAAATCACGTTAGCAATATGCTATGTTTGGAAAATGTTAGAAAAATTAGCATTTGTTAAAATCCTAGCAGAATGCTAAATTATGCTATCACATGCTAGAAAAGTCTATTTGGCATGAACCCATAAACACAAACCAAAATGTTATTTTAGCCTCATCTATATGCTATAATATGACCAGCTAAGCAAGACTAGCTGAAGTCACTGCTAAATCACGTTAGCAATATGCTATGTTTGGAAAATGTTAGAAAAATTAGCATTTGTTAAATCCTAGCAGAATGCTAAATTATGCTATCACATGCTAGAAAAGTCTATTTGGTATGAACCCATAAACACAAACCAAAATGTTATTTTAGCCTCATCTATATGCTATAATACGATCAGCTAAGCAAGACTAGTTTATGCTGCTTCTTTAAAAATGTCCTTTATCATTATTCCCTGTGGTAATATTTTTGCAAATAGAGGTTGAAAAGGTGAAACAGGCCCTTTCAGAAAACACTCAGTGTTCTTAATCCATTTTATGGTTAATAATCAGCTCCTCAATGGGTGTTTTTTCCCGAGGGTCATTATCACACATTGATTAGTGGCTTGCTAAAGTGAAGTAGCATTTCTTCACATTTTGTAAGCTAAAGCTGCGCCGCCTGCCTAGGGTCTCGATATTAGCCTGCTTTAACATCACAGAGTGTTTTTTTCATCAGCTTTCGCCTGCGGGATTCTGTAGCGGCAGTGAAACAGAGGTCACATGCGCACTGGCTATACATCACACGGCTAATGGCGCTATTAGCATCTCCTGCGCCATCGCTCCCCAAATGAGAAATATGTATTGTTTGGCTCAAATGTGCATAATGATAAGCTCCTAAATGATTTGCGGCATTAACTTTGAATGACATTGGCTGTATTGTTTTGGGAGGAATTTTTGTCACCTGTGATGCGGTTATTAAGTAGTTGTTTTTCAGTGTAGCCTATATATAAAAAAGAAACATAGACATGTGATGCAATTGTTGTATTAGAAGTATTATAAATATGATCTTTGGTGAAATTATGAGTTAATTAATTGCTATAATATTTACTGTATTTAAAAAGTCATATCATAAACATCTAAATACATTTGCACTCTTAATAATGAGAAAAATAAATGTAATTATTCACGTTTTTCATTATTATAGAAGGAAATATGAAAAATTGCTCTAATATTTACAGTAAATCATAACCTAATTTTAAGATTATTACATTCAATTATTGTTGCATATCGTTATTACATTACTTGCAATCATGTTCAGTGATTTGTTTTGATATTAAGGTAAATTCTAAGTCACTTTACATTTTATTGTGT
>LR812533.1:46262700-46292700 GCA_903798195.1 Danio kyathit
ATATTATATTATATTATATTATATAATATTATATTATATTATATTACATTATTTTATATTATGTTATATTATATTATATTATATTATATTATATTATATTATATTATTTTATATTATTTTATATTATGTTATATTATATTATATTTTATTATATTATATTATATTATATTATTTTATATTATTTTATATTATGTTATGTTATATTATATTATTATATTATATTATATTATATTATATTATATTATATTATATTATATTATATTATATTATTTTATGTTATGTTATGTTATGTTATGTTATGTTATATTATATTATTATATTATATTATATTATATTATATTATATTATATTATATTATATTATATTATATTATATTATATTATATTATATTATATTATATTATATTATATTATAAGCTCCTAAATGATTTAGAGAATAAATATTGACTATTATTGTCTCTATTGTTATAAGATTGATGTAGAGTTCACTGAGTTGCGACTTCTCTGTTGTTTTCCATTCGGCCTCACAAATTTGATGAAGGCGAGCTGCCGTTTGTCCTGTCAGGTCTTTGGGGGTTAAACGGGACGCCCCGTGTGAGGGATGAGTGTAGCTTTGGGATATGTGCCATTTATGAGGAGGTCAGAGGGAAAGCGAGCAAGCGAACAGAGTTTACCGTAATTGAGCTGTCAGTATTCTGCTGTGTCGCGGCAAAGAAATGATAGAAAAAAACAGTTTTGTAGAAATGTTATTTTCCTCAACAGACCTCTATTATTTATTTCATTTCCTTCCTGTGTCTGCGTCGGAGTTGCTGTGATGGGGTTAATAAAACAGAGACCCGGGGCCTTTACTTGAACATTACAGACTCGGTTTTTCAGTCTTTTATTGGCCTTTTTTTCAATCGATGTTTGCAGGGGTGTAAAAAGTACTCAAAATGCTTCCAAAGTGAAAGTGTACTGAGTGCAAAGTACATGAGTCTGGCTGAAAAATATACTTGAGTAAAGTCTGCACATTAAAAGTATCTGTAACCTTTTTATTTTTGATCATTTTATGATGTTATAGTGTGTAATATTTTTATTTAAACCCCCTTGTATATACTTGATGCAGTGGTTATATGCAAATCTCTATTTAGCTGAAGGAGTTTTTTGTTTGTTTGTTTGTTTGTTTGTTTGTTTGTTTGTTTGTTTGTTTGCTTGCTTGTTTGTTTTATTTTATTGTATTTTATTTTAATTATTTTATTTATTTATTTCATTTCATTTATGTATGTTATTTAATTTATTTTAATTTGTTCATTTGTTTATTTATTTATGTTTTATTTTATTTTATTATTTTTTATTCATTTATTTTAGTTATTTTATTTTATTTATTATATTTTATTTTATTTTATTTTATTTCATTCATTTTATTTATTTTATTTTATTTTACTTTATTTTAATTATTTCATTTTATTTTATTTTTTGTTTATTTATTTGTATGTTTATTTATTTTTATTATTATTATATGTTTGTTTTTTTGTTTGTTTTTCTTATTTTGTTTTTCTTTTACGTATTTGTTTGTTTTATGTTCTTTTTCTTATTTGTATTTTGTTGGTCTTTTTTTTTATGTGTGTTTTTGTGTTGTTACTGTTCGCCCATGTGATTGTAGTCTTTGCGCTTTAAAATGGAAAACTACAACAAATATAATATTTATTAAACAAAAAAGAGTTTAAAAAAGTAAAAGTAGTTCAGCAGAAATTTAGGCAAGAGAAGAGATTCTTGTTTAATCATATTGGGTCATTCTCTTATCCAATGTTAAATTGATGTAAAGTAGATTGTCATAAAGATTATTATTTTATTTTATTTTATTTTATTTTATTTTATTTTATTTCAGAAAATCTAAACGGGTCAGAATAACAAATGATTTCATTTGTTTTAATTTGTAAGTTAAGGTTATTCCACAAAATTCTGATTTCTTAAATCATTTAATGTTAAAACATTTACGTTGTGTTATCTAAAAAATAATATAAACTTGTCTAAAAACAAACAAAAAACTCTAAATGACAGTGTTTTAATTACATTTAAAAATATAACTAGTAGAAATTGTTAGGAAAAAAGTTACTGTTTCTTCTTCAGAAAAACATATAAGAAGTCAATCTGTATTCTAATTGAGTAAATACAAAATACAGAAAAACAAATACAGAATACAAATCCCCAAAATAAATCTTTAAATACAGAAATCAAGTCAAATAACGGAAGTATTTTACAACCCCTATTAATGTCAGTATGTTTCTCCTCACACCTGAATGCCAGTCAGAGTTTTGCATTTAAATCTGTGTTGTTTGGCATGGCTCGGCATCTCATTGTCTCTCAGTAAATGTGTTTCTGGAGTAAATCCCTCCTTCCAGAGCCAGGATATGAAACGATAGTGAGATGTGAAGAAGCGTCAGTGTCAGGCTGAAGAAAATCCTCCTCTAATGAACTCGTGCACTAAAGCTCAACACACACACATGCACTGCTTAATGCCAACCCAGTGACTCTTTCAGAGGAAGCAGGATGAGAGCGTGTCACGGCCATGTACATCAATCCTTTGCCAAACAACACCAGACCCAGCCTGAAAGAAGCCAAATCTGTTCAGAAAAGTGCAGAATGTCAATATTTGCGGTGATGAAGCTCTGATGCTTGATTTCTCAGTATATTCATGTGGCTTGTATTGTTGTTTTGGATGTCGTTCTCATGTCTGACCATCGTGAAATGAAAAAAAAATGAATATGTTGAAAGAAATACTGATAAAAGAAGCTGGAGTTACAGGACATGCCCACTGATTGCGTAATGGTCACGGACCAATGGTAGCTCAAAGGGGTTTAGGGGTTGTTGCTAGATAGGATACAGCTGCAGATGGAAGTTAACGAGAATTATTTATATTATTTATTAAATTAGCAACTAAATTGTATTTTTTTTTTTACATCCCCCCCTAGCCTAACCCTGACAGTAATGTAAAAACAGTAATTATACTGAGTATTATTCATATTATTTATTCAATTATCCATTCAATTATATTTTGTTAATATATACTACTAACCCCAACTCTTAATGACTTTCACCCTGCTTGGACTGAACTCTTGGAATTTCTAATTTACTTGATCCTAATGATCTGATCCAGAATCCTGTCAGCAGCGTTCTGGATGAGCTGCAACTGTCTGACTGTCTTTTGTGGAAGACCAATGAGGAGTGCATTACAGTAATCCACCCTACTGGTGATAAAAGCATAAAATTACCTATAAATTGTATTTTATTAATGTCTACTCATATCCCAACCCTAAAACAAGCCATCACAGTAATGTAAAATCGTTAATTATACCAAGTTTTATTCATGTGACTTTTTAAATGACACATAAATTGTATTTTATTAATATCTACTCTTACCCCAACCCCTTACAGTAATGTAAAAACAGTAATTATACTGAGTATTATTCATATTATTTATTAAATTACCCATAAATTGTGTTTAATTAACGTCTACCCCTACCCCAACCAAACTAAACCCTCACAGTAATGTAAAAACAGTAATTATACTGAGTATTATTCATATTATTTATTAAATTACCCATAAATTGTGTTTAATTAATGTCTACCCCTACCCCAACCAAACTAAACCCTCACAGTAATGTCAAAACAACAATTGTACCAAGTGTCATTCATGAAATGTATTAAATTACCCATTAAATTGTTTCTTATTAACGTATATCCCTATCCCAACCATAAACCCAACGCTTACAGTAATGTAAAAACAGTAATTATACTGAGTATTATTCATACTGTTTATTAAATTACCCATTAAATTGTATTTTATTAACGTCTACCCATACCCCAACCCTCACAATAATTTAAAAACAGTAATTATACAGAGTATTATTCATGTTATGTATTAAATTACCAATTAAATTGTATTTTATTAGCATCTACTCCTATCCCAACCGTAAAACAAACCCTCACAGTAATGTAAAAATGCTAATTATACCAAGTTTTATTCATTTTACTTTTTAAATAACCCATAAATTGTATTTTATAAACATCTACCCTTACCCCAACCCTCACAGTAATGTAAAAACAGCAATTATACAGAGTATTATTCATATTATTTATTAAATTACCCAAAAATTGTGTTTAATTAACGTCTACCCCTACCCCAACCAAACTAAACCCTCACAGTAATGTAAAAACAGTAATTATACTGAGTATTACTCATATTATTTATTAAAATTACCCATAAATTGTGTTTAATTAACGTCTACCCCTACCCCAACCAAACTAAACCCTCACAGTAATGTCAAAACAACAATTGTACCAAGTGTCATTCATGAAATGTATTAAATTACCCATTAAATTGTATCTTATTAACGTATATCCCTATCCCAACCATAAACCCAACGCTTACAGTAATGTAAAAACAGTAATTATACTGAGTATTATTCATATTGTTTATTAAATTACCCATTAAATTGTATTTTATTAACATCTACCCATACCCCAACCCTCACAATAATTTAAAAACAGTAATTATACGGAGTATTATTCATGTTATGTATTAAATTACCAATTAAATTGTATTTTATTAGCATCTACTCCTATCTCAACCGTAAAACAAACCCTCACAGTAATGTAAAAATGCTAATTATACCAAGTTTTATTCATTTTACTTTTTAAATAACCCATAAATTGTATTTTATAAACATCTACCCTTACCCCAACCCTCGCAGTAATGTAAAAACAGCAATTATACAGAGTATTATTCATATTATTTATTAAATTACCCAAAAATTGTGTTTAATTAACGTCTACCCATACCCAACCTAAACCCAACGCTCACAGTAATGTTAAAACAGTCATTATACTGAGTATTACTCATATTATTTATTAAAATTACCCATAAATTGTTTTATTAACGTCTACCCCTACCCCAAGCATAAACCCAACGCTCACAGTAACACTCATTATACTAATTATTATTCATATTATTTAGTAAATAACCTATATATTGTATTTTATTAACATCTAACCCAACCCCAACCCTAAACCCAACCCTCAGAGTAATGTAAAAACGGTCATTATACTGAGTATTACTCATATTATTTATCAAATAACCCATACATTGTATTTTATTAACATCTAACTCAACCCTAACCCTAAACCCAATCCTCACAGTAATGTAAAAACAGTCATTATACTGAGTATTACTCATATTATTTAATAAATAACCCATAAGGTGGCGCAGTAGGTAGCGCGTTCGCCTCACAGCAAGAAGGTCGCTGGTTTGACCCTCGGCTGGGTCAGTTGGCATTTCTGTGTGGAGTTTGCATGTTCTCCCCGTGCTCGTGTGGGTTTCCTCCGGGTTCTTCAGTTTCCCCCACAAGTCCAAAGACATGCGGTACAGGTGAATTGGGTAAGCTAAATTGTCCGTAGTGTATGTGTGTGAATGAGTGTGTGTGGATGTTTCCCAGTGATGGGTTGCGGCTGGAAGGGGATCCGCTGCATAAAACATATGCTGGATAAGTTGGCAGTTCATTCCGCTGTGGCGACTCCGGATTAATGGGACTAAAAAAGGACTAAGCCGAAAAGAAAATGAATGAATGAATGAAATAACCTATAAATTGTATTTTATTAACATCTAACTCAATCTTAACCCTAAATCCAACCCTCACAGTAATGTAAAAACAGTAATTATACAGAGTATTATTCATATTAATTATTAAATTACCCATTGAAATTGATTGTATTTTTTTAATGTTTACCCCTACCCCAACCCTCAAAGTAATGTAAAAACAGTAATTATTGTTGTACGGTAATTGTATTATTGTAATAATATAAATAATTCTTGTTAACTTCCGGCTGCAGATGTCTTCCTTCTAGACTTTATCGTGTTTAGAAGCCAAAATTAATTACAAAATTACAACCGGCTCAAAATTGTAACATAAGAGAGACAATGCGGACTAGGTAAATCGTAAAGAGAAATAATTTATTAACAAGAGACATAATTAACAAAGAGTATTTATGCAACCAAAATCAGTATAAATGGAAGTCAGTGTGGTGAAGAGCGTGTGCATGGTACTGAACTGAGCTCATGATCCAAAACAAAGTAAAACAATCAAAACGACAGGCAGGAAGATCCGGCCTAACCCTAACCCTCACATCAAATGTTGAACTCTTTATAGGCGCCACATAATGAGTCTCAGGTGAGATGACCCACCCACAAATCAGCAACCATGCAGGCTCTGCAAATCACAAAAACACAACCAAAATAACCAGGTGCAACACAGGACCTAACAGTTGCCGAAACTGCAGAGAAACAAACTCAAAAAGGGTGGATTTTGTTCAAACTTATGTAATTTCAATTCGTTCATGGATATCGTTTCAAGTACACTTGGGTCTTAACACTCTTGTTTTTATGTGTGTTTTTTGCAGCACCCAGTGCTCCTCCTCAGGAGGTGACGGTCCTCACGGTGGGCAACCAGAACAGCACATCTATCAGCATCTCCTGGGACCCTCCTCCCGCAGAACACCAGAACGGCATCATCCAGGAGTATAAGGTGAACAACATTCATTCATTCATTTTCTTTTCGGCTTAGTCCCTTTATTAATCCAGGGTCGCCACAGCGGAATGAAACACCAACTTATCCAGCACATGTTTTACGCACCGGATGCCCTTCCAACCGCAACCCGTCACTGGGAAACATCCACAAACACTCATTCACACTCATACGCTACGGACAATTTAGCCAACCCAATTCACCTGTACCGCATGTCTTTGGCCTGTGGGGGAAACCCACAGCACCCGGAGGAAACCCACACGAACGCGGAGAGAACATGCAAACTCCACACAGAAACGTTACATTATGTTATATTGATGTTACATCTTTATTTAATTTTATTTTATTTTATTAAACATATCTTACAAGGATATGATTTTGCAATTGGTTACTTTGTTATTGAAAGATTTAAGTGTTAAAAACTTGGACTATTAATTCTGAAAAGAAAATTGTTGCAATGTTGTTTTACTATATTTACAATATATTCTATATTTATAATATTACTTTTATTAACTAACTATTAACAACATCCTGGGCATTTTTTGTTACCTTTGACTTAAATGTTGTAATATTTATTTTAGTAATCATAAAAAATGCAATTAAATATGCACTCTTCCATTTTTTTGTATAAAGAATCAGCATTAAAATGTATTAGCAGTGTTGAACGTATTACTTATTACTATTTACTGTCATTTTTTCAGTATGAATGAAAAATCTAATAAAATTGCATTCTTAGTTGTAATAAAATAAATATAAAATATAATATAAAATAATATAAAATAAAATAATATAATATAATATAATATAATATAATATAATATAATATAATATAATATAATATAATATAATATAATATAATATAATATAGAGACTTCATAAATTATTTTCAAAGTATTTTTATTTATTTATTTATTTTTTTTTATTTTATGTAATGAACTCTGCATTGGAAACTCAGTGTTTTTTTGTTCCTACATTTTCATTCTTTCTAAGCATTTATAAACCCTCAAGTTGATTTATGGTGATTGAACTCAATAAATAATAACTGTGCAGTAATTTGTTATGATTAAAAACAAATACTAGATGATTGCTTTACTTTATTTACTTTTTTTTGGCTCTCATTTATGAAACAAAAGCTGAACAAATGTCTTTATAATCTCTGTAAATCTCATCATACATAAATTACTATATGCAATTTAATGCAGCAATTTACATAAGAATGGTTGTGTGAGTATTATGTACACACACACAAAATAATGTTTCGTTAATAAGACCCAATCAAATAGAAATTGACTTTTTGCAGACAAATGACTATTTTTCCTCTCCCTCTTTCTCTCAGATCTAGTGTTTGTATCTACTGTAAGTGTGTGTCTCACCATGGTTTAAGATAAAATAAAAGACCCATTTTAAAAATATATAATACAAGCTACAAAAAAAAAACATGCATTTATATATATAATATTTACACTTTATTGATAAAAAGGGGGGGTTTTTTGTTATGTTGTTAAGTTAAAAATAAAGAATTGTCTTATACAGTGAGTTAACCCTCTTTTGTCTCTCTCAGATCTGGTGTTTGGGAAACGAGACCCGTTTTCATGTGAATAAGACGGTGGACGCCGCAATCCGCTCAGTGGTGGTTGGGGGTCTCCAGGCGGGGGTCCAGTATCGGGTGGAGGTGGCCGCCAGCACCAGCGCCGGGGTCGGAGTGAAGAGCGAACCACAAACCATCATCATTGGTACCAGACATCTTTAATTCTAAGCATTTTATCTGTCTAACTCACCATTGGATGTCGGTTTCCACAAATTCCCATGATCAATCATTGTAAAATAAGAATTGATTAATCAATCAATCATCGTAATAATACGTTAGATGTGTTTACTTCTGTGGTGAATTGTCACTGTCAACATGCAACAAATGAAACATGCAACGAAATTCACCCTGGAACAATATATTTTACATTTTACGTATAATTTCACCCCCATTTTGTGTATATGCCACATTTATAAATAATACCCCTGGACAGTAAACTAATACCCTGTACTGTTTATCTCAAAACACAGTAGCAGAGCAAATGTTTTGCCTCGCATTTACTGGATGGTTTTGAGTCGGGTCATCAGAATCGAATCTCATGGTCAGGGCTGCAGATTTAATTTTTCCCCCCTGTGCTCTGTGTGTTTGCAGTGTGAGTTATATGAGTTGTAGCAGGTTGTGACTGGTTTGACCCATAAGTGATGATTTGGCCGGTGACATGCCCTTATTCCCAAATGTCAAGCTCACTATCAATCTTCACGCACAGCCAGGGGCTGATAGACTATTTATCAAGACCACCACTTGTGTGGACGTGTGTGTGTCTCACCATCTTTTCAGGAGAGGAAAGACTGACCTAAAAAAATAAAAAAGAAGCAATATTATAAGACAATATAAGTGCAGTTGAAGACAAAATTATTAGTGCTGTTATTGTTGTTGTTGTTTTATTTCCCAAGTGTTGTTAAACAAAGAGAAGGTTATTTTTTTAACATAATATTTTTAATAACTAGTTAAAATAAAAACATATTTATTTAATCTTTGCTATGATGACAGTACATAATATTTTACTTGTTATTTTGCAAGACACTAGTTGTCAGATTGAAGTGTAATGTAAAAGCTTAGCTAGGTTATTATAATAGGCAATTTAGTTGTTATTATTATATAATAATTGCCTTAGCTTGCTTGCTTATTTATTTGTTTGTTTATTTATTTATTTATTTGTTTGTTTGTTTGTTTGTTTATTTTTATTTACTTAATTTAATTTAATTTAATTTAATTTTTATTTTATTTTATTTTATTTTATTTTATTTTATTTTATTTTATTTTATTTTATTTTATTTTATTTTATTTATTTTATTTTATTTTATTTTATTTTATTTTATGTTCCAGCCAAACTAAAAAAAAATAATTTGAGGAAAAATATATTAGGAATTTTTCTGAAATGTCTTAATTTATTTTTTCTCTCAAATTATACCAAGCAATTAAACTGAACTGAATCAACATAGAATGTAAATGAACCGAATAACCTTATATTTGAGCAAAACACTTATATTTTGTTATTATGTTTAAAAAATAATAATAATATATATATAATCACAAAATAAACTGAATAAAATGTTTTAATTTGAACATAATGTAATAACAATTCTGATAAATAATAAAAATACATTTAATTTAGCATGCTTTAATAAAAAAAAACAATGAAAAAGCATTGATTTTAGTTAATATTAGTTTGAACTTTTACTAATACACTGTTTTTAATTTACCTGTACAATACTTAATTATTGATGGTTCATTCTGCCGTGGTAACCCCTGATAAAGAAGAGAAATAGCCATCAGAAAGTAACTGAGTATTTAATTATTGTATGTTAGGCTCTATACTAACGTACACTCACCGGCCACTTTATTAGGTACACCTGTCCAACTGCTCGTTAATGCAAACTTCTAATCAGCCAATCACATAGCAACAACTCAATGCATTTAGGCATGTAGACATAGTCAAGACGATCTGCTGCAGTTGAAACCGAGCATCAGAATGGGGAAGAAATGATTTAAGTGACTTTGAACATGGCAGGTTTGAGGTGTCAAACAGGCTGGTCTGATTATTTCAGAAACTGCTGATCTACTGGGATTTTCACACACAACTATCTCTAGGGTTTACAGAGAATGGTCCAAAAAAGTGAAAATGCCTTGTTGAAATGCCACAAAGGATTAAAGCAGTTCTGAAGGCAAAAGGGGATCCAACCCTGTACATGTACTTGTAAGGTGTACCTAAAAAAGTGGCCAGTGAGTGTATAATGTTAACATTTTAAATGGACATGAAACAGAAGTGCTTTTGTTCAATAGACTTTACAAAAAGGTCCTTAACACATCATGAACTGCCCAAATGAAATGACAGTAAGGAAATCAGATGTGCTGTAACTAATATGTCTTATTTAGCCAACATTTTGAGTTTTTTAATTATATATTTTTTCACCATCTGCTCACTGAAGAAGCGCTAAAGATCAAGGTGATGAGCTGTTTTACCGCTCTAGTTGAGTTGATTCAATTTGAGACTGATGTTCGCTGGAGCACAAATGTTTTTTTTTTTTTTTTGAGGCTATTAAACTAATTTAGAAACTCAGCCACACTTTTTGGTTTTCTCCTGTGTGCGTGTGTGTTGTTATGTAGGTAAAGACTTCCGGGATGTGATCATGAGCAGGAATAACAGCATCACGGAGCAAATCACGGATGTGGTGAAACAGCCGGCCTTCATCGCGGGCATCGGCGGGGCCTGCTGGGTCATTCTCATGGGCTTCAGCATCTGGCTCTACTGGAGGAGGAAGAAGAGAAAGGGGCTCAGCAATTACGCAGGTACAGATCATACACCCATCAAACACACTGACTGTGGGACTGATTTCAGAGCAACAGGAAGCACAAATTCTCTTAATATACATTTACAATAAAAAAGTCACTAAGACTTTAGTTTAATGTTAAGTGTTTGTCTTTAAATATCTTAAAATTCTTAAATCACAAAGCATGTTTTATCTAGGCAATTAAAAACTATTTGTAATATTTTTGCATGAAATATATGTACAGTGCTCAACATAAATGACTACACCCTATTTTAAAAGGTGTACTCATATGTGTTGAGCACTGTATAAATATATGTTAAATAAATATTTCAGAAATATTCTCGGAAAAATATTTAAATAATTATTTTCAAACTATGGTAAAATGTTTTTCTATTTAAATACATTTTGTATTTTAAAATGACTTTTAATCATCATTACTTTAATCTTTCAGTAGTATGCTGATTTAGTGAAATTATTATTATTATTATTATTATTATTATTATTATTATTGTCTATATTATTGTCTTTATTATTATTGATATTATTATTATTATGTTTAATAATATTGTTGTTTTTATTATTATTATTATTATTATCATCATTTTATTATTATTATTATTATTATTATTATTATTATTATTATTATTATTATTATTATTGTCTTTATTATTGTCTTTATTATTATTATTATTAATATTATTATTATTATTGTGTTTAATATTATTGTTGTTTTTTTATTATTATTATTATTATTATTAGTATTATTATTATTATTATTATTATTATTATCATCGTCATTTTATTATTGTTATTATTATTATTATTATTATTATTATTATTACTATTATCATTATTATTATTAATATTATTATTATTGTCTTTATTATTATTATTATTATTATTAGTAGTATTATTGTTGTTGTTGTTGTTTTTATTATTATTATTAGTAGTAGTATTATTATTATTATTATTATCATCATAATCATTTTATTATTATTATTATTATTATTATTATTATTATTATTATTATTATTATTATTGTTGTTGTTGTTGTTGTTTTTATTATTATTATTATTATTATTATTATTATTATCATCATAATCATTTTATTATTATTATTATTATTGTCTTTAATATTATTGTTGTTTTTAATATTATTATTATTAGTGTTATTATTATTATTATTATTGTCCTTATTATTTGTTATTATTATTATTGTATAATTGTCATTGAACAGACAATTTCCATCCACTTTTTTCGAACCGCTTGAAATGTTGACTACAATATATAAAAAAGTGTGCACATTTCTTTCTTTCCTGTTCTTGAAAAGCTCCTGCCGCCACTGAAACAAACTATCCTTTTTTGTTTGTTATTTGATTTGTTACGCTTTATTTTAAGTGTGTTTGTGTGTCTTCTGTGTTAGAGTGCTTGTCTCATTCCTTTGGCTGCTGTCTTGCTGTCTTAACTCTGATGGCATAACGCAAAACCTCCAAACACACTCCGATACGCATGCGGATAATCGTGCACAGAAACACACAAACCTTCCAGAGCCCGACTGAGCACTGCAGGCTTTTTAACACACACTCTTCTCTGTCTTCTTGTTTTTGCAGTTCAGTCGTTCACCTTCACCCCTGCAGGTACTGTTCATTTGTCCCGTCTTTTTAAAACCACCATCCCTTGTTCCTGCATTTATCTTTCTTTCCTTTACAATATCAAGCACCCTTTTTCATGATCCATGGTTGCAGGTCTTCAGATGATGCCCACCTGACTTTGTTGGCCCAAAATTTGGAATAATTCAATATCTGGCGATTTAAAAAAATATTTTAATTTATTTTATTTTATTTTATTCTTATTTTACATGTACTTGTATTTATTTATTTACTTATTATTGTTTTTATTATCATTCATGTTATTTTTCATATTTTTTGTTATATTATATTTATTTTATTATTATATATTTATTATTGTTATTATTATTATTTATTTATTTGTATTTATATATATATATATATATATATATATATATATATATATATATATATATATATATATATATATATATATATATTCTTTTAATTTTTATTTATTTATTCATTCATTTATTTATTATTGATTTTATCATCATTCATATTATATTTCATTATTTTCATTATATTTGATTTTATTTTTAATATAATTACTTATTTATGTATTTGTTTGTATTTAAAGTTTTTTGTTGTTTTTATTATTTTTTAGTTATTTATTATTGTTTTTTATTATCATTCATATTATTATATATTATTTGAAATTATATATTATATTATGTTATATTAATATTTTTTATAATTATTATTAATATTATTATTATTTATATATTTGTTTGTATTTAGAAATTTTTGTTGTTTTTATTATTTTTAATATACATTTTTATTTTATTATTTAATATTTTTATAATATTTACATATATTTATTTATTAATGAATTATTGTTTTTTATTATCATCCATATTATTGTTTTTATTTTTATTTATTTTTTCAAACATGCATCATGGCATGGATTTTTTTTCTACTAGATAACAAGTACTGGATAACAAGGTCAAACCTAAAAAATATGTTGACTGTGTATAAACTGTGTAACCCACAATTTTATTTTATTTTATTTTATTTATTTTTTTTAAAACACCTTTATACTCTTCTATCAAAGTCAGGTAGGAGATCTGTGAGCTGCAAGATCCTGCAGTTCTCCGTTCGTGTTTCTTTGTCCTTTTCTTCAGGTCATTGTTTTTTTCAGTGGTGGTCACCTGTGCTGATTTCCTCATGTGGGTTTTCCATCTCATCTTTATCCTTCTTTTGTTCTGCTATTCTCTCTTTCAGATTTGTTGCTTGTGCAGGTGTTGTGAATTGTTTTTGTTCTCTTTCTGAGTTCTCCGCTCTTTGATTCATTGCTGTCTTTGTTATTATCCGCTTGAACAAACTTACATGTGGGATTCAGTGGTTCTCTCCATACGAGGTTGTCGACATGTTTTCTGAAGGTTTTTCCATCTGCCTCTAGTGAAATATGCTTCTGTATGTTGTATTGTACAATGGGCTAAATGAAAAATAGACTATGTTTGGAATATAATAATATAATACTGAATATGGTATTATTCAGTATTATTCTTAGTATTGTATATATACAAGTCAGAATTGTTAGCCCTCCCATTATGAAATATTTCCCAAATGATGTTTAACAGAGCAATGAATTTTTCACAGTATTTCCTATAATATTTTTCCTTCTGGAGAAAGTCTTATTTGTTTTATTTTGTCTAGAATAAAATCAATTTTTTTAAACTATTTTAAAGTCAATATTGTTTGTTTAAACAATTGTTTAAACACACTTTTCAAGCCAGATAAATAAGATCTAGCCCCGGATGCCAGATGTCAGAAAATGTCTGTTTCTCTGGGTATCCAGACAACAAGCCAGCGGAGCCACCCAATACCCAAACTGTTAACCAGTATTCAACTGAATTAACAGTCTCCTATCAATATAGGAGTTTACTGAGAAAGCCAGAGAGGAGCAGAAGCAGGAGACGAAGTACTGATGATAAAGAAAGAGCGAAGTTTATTCAATAATCTTATATAAATCCAACAAGTGTTATTATACCACAAGCAACAGCAATGAAGATTACTGCTTAACAACATTGTCCAGAGACAATACACACATTGAAATGGAGACATTATCTTACTCATGAAAACAAGTGTAGCTTGAATCCACACAGTCATAAGATTATAACAATATTGAAAAAACTAATAATAATGAAACTAATTATATATACAACATAATAAAACATAATAAAATTACAAATAATAATCAATAATAATAATCAAATCATTAACTAATTATCAATAAAATGATATAATGATGATTATATAAATCACTAATGATCATATGATTAAATAACATAATGAAATGAAGAATAAATCAATATAAACATATGAAAATAAAACTCTACACAAATAAATGGTTGTTTTCTTGAAACAACATGCACATAAGTTTGCTACAAGGATTCTTTGATTCTAAGTTATATTCTTCATTATTATTAACCCCTATAAGCAATATTTTTTCAGATTGTCTACAGAACAAACCATCGTTATACAATGACTTGCCTAATTACCTTAACTTGTCTAATTAACCTAGTTAAGCCTTAAATGTCACTTAAGCTGAATACTAGTATCTTGAAAAACATCTAGTAAAATATTATGCACTGTCATCATGACAAAGATCAAATAAATCAGTTATTAGAAAGGAGTTATTAAAACTATTATGTTTACAAATGTGTTGACAGAAAATTTGCAGACAAATCTATACATGGGGGGGGGGCTAATAATTCAGGAGGGCTAATAACTTTGACTTCAACATATAGTGAATTGTTCTTTGTTGTAGCTTTTAACAAATGCCGTTTGCCTGCTATATACTGCAGAAAATAGTATGAGTAGTATGAGATTCCTAACATCGCCTTTGTGCCACCGACCTCATGATTTTCAATCCATCAAATATCCTCCCGTTCTCAAATACGGTCACGCTGCCATTGATTTTCCACTTTATGTTCCCAATAGCAGAGAAATGTTTGTAATTCAATGGTTGGTTTGTCCGCAAGTGACGTGATATACAGGAGATTCACAGGCCTACAGAGGTTAACCAGTGATGACCTGATCCAGTCACACGCTCGGCCACAATCACAGTGTGAATTGATAACAAAAAGCCAAAAAGAAGAAAAAAAAATCACTAAGGCTCGCTCCAGGTCTCTCAGGGATTGAGGTGTGCTTTTATCTTGTTGGAGGGTTTCGCTCCTAACTTCATTACAGATGAAATCAGTCTCTCTGCAAAAGCGGACACCACTGCACTCTACTTTTCCAGAGATAAGACCATGGCAGTCAGGTGTCTGAGTAGTATGGCCTCAATATCCCTCGTCTTCGTTTTAATGCACTCCAGTGGTCTCTCCTCGCCACTGCTTCAGTGGGCTTCAAGGTTGTTGGCTCCCAGGGGACAGCATCTTTCTTGGTTCTCCAGTGCCCATGTGCCGAGTAGATAAGTGTTGCGTAAAGGTGCATTACTGACACGCCAGACCTCATGTGTGTGATGCTCGTGGAGGCAGTGGCCCGTGCAAGTCAAAAAAAATTATATTATGTTGAATTTACTAAGAAACATTGGTTCATGCACTTTTCACTGCAGTTCGGACAAACAAAAGGGGGATGTGTAGTTTAGTTGTTGAAGCAACCGTGCCATTTACTTTGTTATTATACTACTTTGAGTTCTATTTGTTGACAGGACTCTTGCCCAAGAAAAGATGTGATGCAAATGTTTACATTTTTTTAGTTTACAAATGTGGCATGGTGGCTCAATGGTTAGCATTGTCGTCTCACAGCAAGAAGGTCGCTGGTTCAAGTCCCAACTGGGCCAGTTGGCATTTCTGCATGGAGCTTGCATGTTCTCACCGTGTTCACGTGGGTTTCCTCCGGGTGCTCCGGTTTCCCCCACAGTCCAAGTACATGCATTATAGGTGAATTGGGTAAACAAAATTGGTCGTATTGTGTGTGTGTGTGTGTGTGAATGAGTGTATGGGTGTTTCCCAGTACTTGGTTGTGGCTAGACGGGCATCCGCTACGTAAAACATATGCCAGAATAGTTGATGGTCCACTGTGGCGACCCCAGATAATTAAGGGACTCAGCCAAAAGAAAATTAATAAACATAGTATTGTATGAGGGACAATGTTGTTATTGAATATTGTGCCTCATAGTTATAATATGTAAGGGGAATAGGGTGTTTTGCTTCCTTATGCATTTGTAACCCTTCTGGTTCTACTTGCACCACTCGGAGCAGGGTCTGAACCGGTGTCTTACCCACAGCCTTAAGCATCTGTTACTAGTAGAATGAGGTTTATTCACTCAGCTCCGATGCTCTAACCCCCCTCAGCCTCACTCCCATCTGGGTCATGCCACCAGTCTAACCTCTCCAGATCTGCCTGCACTGCTTTGAGCGATATTTGAACTGGCACCTCTGGCACAGGAGAGCACTAACAAGCATGCTAATGACTGCACCCTCTAGCATCAGTGTGCCTCTTGTGAGTTGGGGAGTTAGGTTTACTTATGCAGCTTTTACTAGCTGCTCTCCATAACACTAATTTCACTCCCATCTGGGTCACAACACCAGTATATCCCCTTCAATATTGGCCATACTATTGAGAAGCATTTCAGCTGGCATATCTGGAATAAGAGGTTGCAAAGAAGTATGCTAATGACCACAGCTGCAAGTATCAGTTGCTATTGTACTTCATTTGTAAGCAGGAAAGTGAGGTTTGCTCGCACAGCTCTTCTACTGTAAACCCCCTTCAACCTCACTCTCATCTGGGTCACGTCACCAATGCAATTCCTTCATTTTTTTCCGCACCACTCTGGAAGGGATTTAGGCAAATCTAGCATGGTAGAGTGCTAACAAGGATGCTAATGATGGTAGCCTCCAGCATCAGTCAGTACTGTGCCTCTTGTGACTAAAGGAGTTAGGTTTATTTATGCAGCTCTTACTAGCTGCTCTCCATAATGTTAACCCCATTCAACCTCACTGCCATCCATGTCACAACAGCAGTATATCCCGTTAAATTTTGCTCATGCTATTGAGTAGCATTCGAGCTGGAATACCTGAAATAGGAGGTTGCCATGAAGGATGCTAATGACCACAGCTGCAAGAATCAGTTGCTATTGTACCTCAATTGGAGGCAGGAAAGTAATGTTTGCTCACACAGCTCGCCTAAACTAAACCCTCCCTCAACCTCACTCGCTTCTAGGAACATTGCAATGCCTTCAGTTCTTCTCGCACCACTCTGGGAGGGATTTAGATTGGCAAATCTAGCATGGAAGAGTGCTAACAAGGATGCTAATGATGGTAGCCTCCAGCATCAATCTGTAGTGTGCCTCTTGTGACTAGGGGAGAGAGGTTTACTTATGCAGCTTTTACTAGCTGCTCTCCATAAATCTAACCCCACTCAACCTCACTCCCATCCTGGTCACAACAGCAGTATATCCCCTTCAATTTTGCTCATACTATTGAGTAGCTTTCCTGCTGGAATTGAAGGGTACTAACAAGTATGCTAATAACCACAGTTACAAACATCATTTGCTAGTGTACCACATTTTCCAGGGGAGTGAGGTTTGCTCACAAAGCTCCCCTACACTTACCCCATCTACCCTCACTCCCATCTGGGTCACGTCACCTATGCAAAACCTTCAGTTCTTCTCGCAGCACTCTGGGAGGGATTTAGGCAAATCTAGCATGGAAGAGTGCTAACAAGGATGCTAATGATAGTAGCCTCCAGCGTCAGTCAGTAGTGTGCCTCTTGTGACTAAGGGAATGAGATGGGATTTATTCCCACAGCTCTTACTTGCTGCCCTCTATAACACTAACCCAACTCAACCTCACTCCCATCCAAGTCACAACACCAGTTATAACTCCTTCAATTCTGCTCTTACTACTAATCAACATTCGAGTTGGCATACATGTATCGGGAGGGTATTAACAAGGATGCTAATCACCACAGTTAGAAGCCTCAGTTGCTAGTGTACACCATGTATGACCATGGAAGTGAGGTTTGCTCACAGAGCTCCCCTACACTTACCCCATTAACCCTCACTTCCATCTGGGTCAGGCTACCAATCCAATGCCTCTAGTTCTCCTCGCACCACTCTGGGAGGGATTCAGATTGGCATGTATGGTGCTAACCAGGATGCTCAATGACTCATTCCTTATGTGCCAGTCAGTATTGTGCATCTTACTGCCAGGGGAATTCAGTTTACTCACACAGCTCTTACTAGCTGACATGCATTAAACTAATCAACCTTACTCCAATCCGGGTCACGGCACCAACGCAAATCCTCCCATTCCACTCACACTGCTTTGAATATGATTCATATTGGTGTCTTTAGCATGGAAGAAAGGCATGCTAGCAAAGATGCTAAAGACCACAGAATCCTACTAGCTGTTCCCTGTTACCTCTCTCAATTTCTCTCCTATTGGGATCAGGGCACCAATGTAACCCTTCTTTACTCACATCACTCTGAGCAAGATTAGAACAGACATATGTAGCATGAAAGACAGTGATGTTTGCAAGTTTGTTTAATACAGCCTCCTATTGACTGGCCTCTATTACCCACCTCAACCTCATTCCCATCCAGATCATGGCACCAGTTTAACCACTCCGGTTAGACACACATACTACTCCAAGACATCTTAACAATGAGGCTAAAAACTGCATTCTCTATTGTCCATTGTTGTGAAGCCAGAGGAGTGACGTTTACTCACACAACTCCTACTAGCTGACCTCTGTTACATTTATGTATCGCACTTGTTCAAAGATTTAGAGCAGGGGTGTCCAAAGTCCTAGAGGGCTGGTGTCCTACATATTTTAGTTCCAACCCCAATTAAACACACCTGAACCAGCTAATCAAGCTCTTTCTAGGTATACTAGTAACTTCCAGGCAGGTGTGCTGAAGATAGTTGGAGCTAGCATATGCAGGACAACGGACCTCCGAGCTTGGACACTCCTGTTTTAGAGGCACCAATGAGCCTTGGTTGGAATCTTTGTTTTATTCTTGTATACTGGAGCCAAATTGTCTTCGACTCATTTTCATAGTTCACTGCAATTCCTGTGAGCATTTTAGTGTTTATAGAACAAAGACCGGCGGTCAATGGCAAAAGGATGGGAAGGTGTTTTTGTTCTGAAAAGATATGGCATGCAGTTGTGTTTGATTGAGGACGTGGGGTGTTAAACATGCATAAGCCAAATACACCTGTTAACACAAACACACACTTTCCCCCTTTAAACCTGCCATCGCTGTGAGGCTAAATCAAGTTGCGCTTGTGCAGGAAGGAAGGATTTGATGGAATTTTTATACGGGCGATTTTGTCGTGCCGCAGTAAATGCTTATTAAAGAGGAGTAATCAGTTTTCATATTGAAGAGAGTGCTTATCTGGAGCTCAGCCTAAAGCCGAGACCAGCGCCAGTCTACGGGCCACATCAAAGCGTCAGCAATGTGTCCTATTGTAGATAGGCACTTAACAGACCCACACACACACACATAAAACGAGTCCCTTGGGGAGAGAAAATACCTTTAGTGTTTGTTCTCAATTTACTGAAATGCCAGATTCTGGAATTAACCGTGAATGCAAATAAACCCAGCAAACCTTGCGCTCAAAGGAGAGATGGACGCTCATCAAGTTGAATGCCTGGACTGTTTGTGTGTCAGAAGAGGTGATGGATTGTTAACTGTGGAGGGAAAATGTCACCGATCTAATTCGGATTCTCTGCAGGGTGTCTAAACAGGCCAGGAGTCACCCTGGATTAGTTAAAATGATGTTTGTTAAATAGGGAAAATTTCAATTCGGATTTATTTACTCATGCCGTTCCAATCTGTACGTGAATGGGGTTTAACATTGTTTTGCATCCCATTGACATTTGTTGAATGGAATTATTTTACACTTGATTTAGACTACTTTTTCTCAATAATCCATTACTGCAGTGTTTCTTTTTGAACACCATTTGTTTAAATCACTTTCTTTTGGCAAGAATGTGAAGGAAAAAAGAGACTAAATAGGAGTTGCCTTGATTTCATTCATTCATTGGTGATTTTTTTTTTGCAGTTTGAGAAATTCTGAGCCATTTGTACAGACTTTCCAGCTGTGTAAATGTTCATGTTTCAAAACAATCATGAATTAGGACGGGAATAAGTGATTGATTTCTTGTTATAATGAATGTAATGATGACTCAGTCTCTTTCTCTGTTTTCTACCCTTTTTCTGACCCCAGTGACGTTCCAGCGTGTTGATGGAGGCTTGATGAGCAACGGGAGGTAAGATTCCTGTCATCTGCTCTCTTGTTTCCCCTTGTTTTTCCTCAGCATGCCACAAAACAGCGCTGGTTATTATCTTTGTGCCAATCACCTGCCTTTAACCTTCAAAGACCAGCCCCTCAATTCCAAACCTCATTCATATTCTGTCCATCATCCTCTGGAAGGTCATCAAAACCATTATCCTCTACAAGGCAGTCGTCTTCCAGCCCGCACTCCGCTTTTAAGGGTTCGCGCCATCGCTGCACTGTTAGAAATTCATCTTAAGGGACGCTTCGGAAGGGAGAATTGAAAGGTTGTTTCTATAGCTTTCTGTGAGAGTTCTTGTGACACACAGCCGTTTCTCATGGGTCAGCAGCTTGATTAACCTTCTAAAAGTCACGGCAGAGTCCATCAATGCGGAACAATTCTTTGCATAACCATTAAAACAGTCTTCTTTCAGATATAAAGAAATAATTCAACCAGATATATTCAAGATATTGGGCACTTTGCTGGTGTTAAACAGGCGATCTGTGATCCCAGGAGGATCCGCATCAGTAATCGAAGGCAAGATTATATAGGCCCATATTTATATATAACATTATCTTATTATTGCATTGATATACAATTATACTTATTTCATCTTCTATCTTGAATAGTAAAATGTTCAATTTTACTATTATAAAATTTATAGTATATTTACTATTATAGTAAAAATATTGTATATTTTACTATTATATTAATCCTAATATAAACACAAGCATTTAGAGAACTGTTAAGACAACAGAAATTTAATTATCTATATTATAAAATAAATAGCATTGTCTTGATTACTGATTTATTTAGCACACAAACAATGTTATGCATGTGTATGTAATCTGAATTCATTTAAATGCGATTTTAAGTCTAGTATAATATTAGACATTATCAATTTAAAATTATTTAAAGTGCATTTCACGTTTATGTAAAAAGCTATTTGAATTACTGTATATATGATGTCTTTATAAACTATTACAAATGAATGAATAGCTTGTTATAAAATGAATAGCTTGTTGATTAAACTATACTGTTAACAATCTACAGTTACTTACTGCCAGCAGTTCGCCAGTAACTTACCGTAAATCAATTACAGCAAAAATACTGTATTTACATTTACAGCACCATTTATCTTGCTTTATATGTATTTACAGTATAGTATATCTTTACTGTAAAATAAACAGTAATTTTCACAATGCAACTTTAAAATACAGTAGCATACTGCATAATTGCCGTACAGTAAAATTAATGGGTAAATGTGGAAATGTAAATGTTATTTATGTTTACAGCACAATTTACCTTGCTGTTTATTTATTTACAGTATTGTATATATTTACTGTAAAACATACAGTAATTTTCACAATGCAATGTTAAAATACTGTAACATACTGCATAATTGTCGTACAGTAAAATGAATGGGTAAATGTGGAAATGTAAATGTTATTTATGTTTACATCACCATTTACCTTGCCATTTATTTATTTACAATATAGTATATATATTTACTGTAAAGCATACAGTAATTTTCACAATGCAACTTTAAAATACAGTAACATACTGCATAACTGTCCTACAGTAAAATTTATAGGTAAATGTGGAAATGTAAATGTTATTTACGTGTACGGCACCATTTATCTTGCTTTATTTGTATTTACAGTATTGTATATCTTTACTGTAAAATATACTGTAATTTTCACAATGCAACGTTAAAATACGGTAACATACTGCATAACTGTCCTACACTAAAATTAATGGTTAAATGTGAAAATTTAAATGTTATTTATGTTTTTAGCATCATTTACCTTGCTGTTTATGTATTTACAGTATTGAATATCTTTACTGTAAAATATACTGAAATTTTTACAATGCAACGTTAAAATACGGTAGCATACTGTATGACTGTCCTACACTAAAATAATAGGTAAATGTGAAAATTTTAATGTTATTTATGTTTACAGCACCACTTACCTTGTCGTTTATTTATTTTCAATGTAGTATATATTTACTGTAAAACATACTGTAATTTTCACAATGCAACATTAAAATACAGTTACATACTGCATAACTGTCATACAGTAAAATGAAGATCTAAATGTGAAAATGTAAATGTGATTTACATTTACAACACCTTTTATCTTGCTTTGTTTGTATTTACAGTATTGTATATCTTTACTGTAAAATATACTGTAATTTTCCCAATGCAGCTTTAAAATGCAGTAACATACTGCATAACTTTTCTTGATTTAAGTATTTTAGATATTTGGACTAGAAACAAGACAAAAACTCAAAGCATGTTTTGCAGTGAAACAGGTGCAAATTTGACAACCTGTAATAAATGGTCTGTGGGGTATTTTGAGCTGAAACTTTGCAGACACATTCTGTGGACACCAGAGGTTTATTTGACATCCTATGAAAAAGGGGCATAACACGGGGTAAAAAGAAAGAAAACATCCATATTCTGAGTGGATCTGTCCTGTCAGGTGTGATAAAAGACTCCCAGACAACAAAACACCCCTGATTCTCCAGATCCAGCAGGTAACTAGTGTCATTCAAATGAATCCTTCCTCTCCTTTTTGCCCCCTAAAAAAAACGTGAAGCCCGTCAGAAGATTCCGGAAGGGTTAGCCTAGCCTTTCCCTGGGGTAATTATTTTTACATTATTACACGTGCTCATATTCCAGCCGCCCAGCCAGGGTGACAGGCAAATTTATCACTGTGGGGGTCCGTAAGGCGGCGGGGACAGAGGGGGGGCTGACAAATGATAAAATAAAACCCTTCTCTGCTTAAATTGTTCCTGCTAATTCTTTTTGGGGGGTGAGATTTATGAGCAGCTAGCCGTCCGTGAAGGGAGATGTGCGCAGATTTGTGTGCGCACGTACAGTATGTGTGTGTGTGGTGTGTGTTTGACAGAATGCAGGGTACACAAACAGGCAGATCGCATATTTTCATCCATCAGTCACATGCGATATCAGAGTGAGCTTGATGTATAAGTGTAGCTTTGCAGTGGGTGCATCTGCTGATAAAACTGGGTGCTCATGGGAAACCATACATTCGACTACATATAGTAATCTGTCAAAATAACATTTACATTTGTTTTTTAAATACAGTTGCAATCAGAATTATTGAACCCCCTTTGATTTTTTTTTTCTTTTTAAAATATTTTACAAATGATGTTTAACAGAACAAGGGAATTTTCACAGTATGTCTGATAATATTTTTTCTTCTGGAGAAAGTCTTATTTGTTTTATTTCGGCTAGAATAAAAGCAGTTTTTAATTTTTTAAAACCCATTTTAAGGTCAAAATTATTAGCCCCTTTAAGCTATATATTTTTTCAATAGTCTACAGAACAAACCATCATTATACAATAACTTGCCTAATTACCCTAACCTGCCTAGTTAACCTAATTAACCTAGTTAAGCCTTTAAACGTCACTTTAAGCTGTATAGAAGTGTCTTGAAAAATATCTAGTAAAATATTATTTACTGTCATCATGGCAAAGATAAAATAAATCAGTTATTAGAGATGAGTTATTAAAACTATTATGATTAGAAATGTGTTGAAATTTTTTTCTCTCCGTTAAACAGAAATTGGGGGAAAAAATAAACAGGGGGGCTAATAAATCAGGGGGTTGAATAATTCTGATTGCAACTGTATCAAAATGTTCAAATTCAGTTAAATGTTAGTCTAAAATGTTAATGTTATGCTTAACTATGTGATGTATAGTGCGTTTAGTTAATGATTTTTGTAAATGACACAGTATTTAACTGTAATATGAACTGCATATTACTGTAGAGCAGTTATGCAGTATGTTACTGTATTTTAAAGCTGCACTGTGAAAATTACAGTATATTTTACAGTAAAGATGTACTATACTGTACATACATATACAGTATATACATATACCGTTTTGGATTTTGCCTTTCACTGAATTGTCAAAACACCTCTAAAACGTCTTTTCAGATTCGAAAAATTGAAAAAACAAAACAAAAAAAACAATTAGATTTCCCAAAGCAGTGTGTCAATATGATTGACAAAACGTGAGACCGAATTAATTTTTTTAACGTGCAAAAATTACAGACAAAAATTTCGGATTCAGCGTGCAGTAACCTTAATTCGTATAAATTTCTACAGTCTCACTTTTACATTTTATTATGACTTCCTAATCCACCAATGACAATTTGGTGGAGGAGTGGGGTTTGTGTGGGACACACCTCTTTTAAAAAAAACTTACATTTATAAAAAAAATGTAATAAAGCATGAATTTTCATTTAAATTAAATTGTATGTATTCGTGCAAACTACCCACTTTTTGTACAATAGCCTGTTTTGGTTTTTGCCTTTCCCTGTACGGCAGCCCTGAATAGTCAAAACACCTCTCAAAATGCCTTTGTTAGATGCGGAAATGCAAAAAGTCAAACCTGATTTGAATTTTTTTATAATGGACAAAAGTTCTGGAGGCACTGTGTCAATACGATTGACATAACATGAGGTCAAATTTATTTTTTAACGTGAACGAAAATTAAATTGAATTTATTTATCCAAACTAGCCACTTTTTCGTACAAAAGCCATTTTGGATTTTGCCTTTAATTTGTACGGCAGTCCTGAGTTGTCAAAACACCTCTCAAAACATCTTTTCGGATGCAAAAAATTTAAAGAAAACTAACCTGATTAGAGTTTTTTATGACGAACGAAAGTTTCGGAAATGGTGTTTGTCAATATGATTGACACAACATGAGGTCGAATAAAAAAATTTTAATGCGAAAATTACAGATGAAAAATTTCGGATTTAGTGTGCAGTAGCCTTAATTCATATAAATTTGTACGATCTAATTTTTTAATTTTAGTATGACTTGCCAATCCCCCAATGACAATTTAGTTGAGGAGTGGGGTTTAAGTAGACAAGACTCTATTAAAAAAAAAAACAACTTACATTTTCATTTAAATTAAGTTGTATGTATTGTACAACATACCCACTTTTCGCACAACAGCCGTTTTAGATTTTGCCTTTCACTTGTACGGTAGCGCTAAATAGTCAAAACACCTCTCCAAATGCCTTTTTGGATGCGAAAATGCAAAAATTTGAACCTGATTCAAATTTTTTATGATGTACGAAAGTGTTGGAGGCAGTGTGTCAATACGATTGACATTACGTGATGTTGAATTTATTTTTTAACATGCGAAAATTACAGACAGAAATTTCGAATTCAGTTTGCAACAACCTTAATTCGTATAAATTTGTACGATCTCATTTTTACATTTTAGTACAATATGCTTATGACGCAATGACAATTTGGTTGAGGAGTGGGGTTTGTGTAGACATGCCTCTTTTTTTAAAAAAACATACATTTTTATTCAAATTAAATTGTGTTGTTTACGTTCATATAAAAAGTTTGTATTTGTACAAAATAGCCACTTTTCATACAATGTCAAATAGTACGATTTCCTCGTGAGATCGGGCTGGATTTTTCATTTAATTCCTGACATCCACACGTCTCCTCATTGTCTCATCTGCTAGATCTGCAGATTGAAGGTGTTTCAGTGTCTGGAATTAAAGCCTCAGCATGTGTCACATGATTCTCCCGCAGGAAATGAAGTTCTGCTGATTGATTTGAAGATTTTACCCGAGATCCCTTGGGTCTCCTGTCTAATCAAAGAGGACGTCTACTTGTGTCTTATTTTTTAATAGTGATACCTTGTCTTTAGCTACATGGCACCCTAGAGATCACAGATAAGCACTTAGCTCTGCGGATGTGAATTAAAACAGACATTCCTTGTTGTAACGCTATTAAGTTGGTGAGTTTAATGCATTATATTGCTATTCACAGTGCCTTATTTTTCGATTTGTATCTCATTTATTTGGGTCTGTCCCCCATCAGTAATAGGGCGATACTCACAATATTTTTTTTTACATATAAATTGCTTATAAATGCTTTTTTAAATTTATTTATTTATTTATATTTAAATACTAAATATATTTGCAGATAACACACATTTTAATTTGATAATTTTTTATTGAACTGATAATTATTTATACTGAAGTGTATATACACTATATTCTAAAAACAACATAAAAATATTACAGTATGTTGTGCATTATACATTTATTAGTTTTTTATGTATTTAATTTTTATTTATTTATTAATATCCTAGTAAAATACTTTTACAAGTAGCACACATTTACTTTGGACAATTTTTATTGAACAAATTAATCTTTATACTAAACTGTATACCCCTTCGTTCATTTTATTTTATTTTATTTTATTTAAATACTGGTAAAATATATTTGCAAATAACACGTTTTAATTTGCACATAGTTTATTGGACAAATTCATTTTTATACTAAAGTGTATATGCCATATTTTATTCCTATTATCCCCTATACTAAAAACAACAGAAAAATATTACAGTACGTTGTGCATTATACATTTATTTGTTTTTTTTATTTATCTATCTATTTATGTTTATTTATTTAATTTATTTTTTTTTATTTAACATTTTTAATTTGCACATTTTGATTTTATTGGACAAATTAATCTTTATACTTATTTTATTTTAATACTAGTTAAATAAATTTGCAGATAACATATTTAATTTACATGTTTTAAAAATAATAGGAAAAAAATCAGTACTTATTGCATTATGTAGCATATTTAGTTATTTAATTTAATTTAAATACTGGTAAAATATATTTGCCGATAACACATATTTGAATTTGGACATTGTTTATTTAACAAATCCATTTTTATGCTGAAGTGTATATGCCGTTTTCTAAAAACACAGAAAATATTGCAGTATTCTTGCATTATATAGCATATTTATTTTATTTTATTTTATTTTAATACTGGTAAAATATATTTGCAAATAACCCACATTTTAGTTTGGACATTGTTTATTGAAAAAATTAATTCTTAATACTGAAGTGTTTATGCCATATTCTAAAAACAACAGAAACTATAACAGTATTCTTGCATTATGTAGGATATTTATTTTATTTTATTTTATTTATTTTTTATTTTTTTATACGGGTAAAATATATTTGCAGATAACTCACATTTTAATTTGGACATTGTTTATTGAACAAATAAATTTTTAATACTGAAATGTTTATGCTATATTCTAAAAACAACAGAAAATATTACAGTATTCTTCCATTATATAGCATTTTTATTTTATTTTATTTTATTTAAATACTGGTAAAATGTATTTGCAAATAACAAAATTTTTAATTTGCACATTGTTTATAGAACAAATTTGTTTTTATACTGATGTGTATATGCCATATTTTAAAAAGAATAGAAAAACAAATTCAGTACTTGTTGCGTTATGTAGCATTTTTATTTTATTTTATTTTATTTATTTATTTTTATTTTATTTATTTATTTTTTTTTTTTATTTAAATACTGGTAAAATATATATTGCAGATAACTCACATTTTAATTTGGACATTGTTTATTGAACAAATTAATTTTTAATACTGAAGTGTTTATGCTATATTGTAAAAACAAGAGAAAATATTGCAGTATACTTGCATTATATAGCATATCTATTTTATTTTATTTTATTTTATTTAAATACTGGTAAAATGTATTTGCAAATAACACAATTTTTAATTTGCACATTGTATATAGAACAAATTTATTTTTATACTGATGTGTACTGTATATGCCATATTTAAAAATAATAGAAAAACAAATTCAGTACTTGTTGCGTTATGTAGCATATTTATTTAATTTAATTTTATTTAATTTTATTTATTTTTATTTTATTTATTTTATTTTTTTGTATTTATTTAATTTTTTATTTAAATACTGGTAAAATTTATATTGCAGATAACCCACATTTTAGTTTGGACATTGTTTATTGAACAAAAAAATTTTTATACTGAAGTGTATATGCCATATTTTTTAAATAATAGAAAAACTAATTCAGTACTTCTTGCATTATGTAGCATATTTTATTTTTTATTTTGTTTTATTTTATTTCATTTTAATGCCGATAAAATATATTTGCAAATAACCCACATTTTAATTTGCACGTTGTTTACTGAATAAATAATTTTTAACTAGCTGTTTACAGTTGGTAAACAGGTAGTTTACATTTTACCAGTTACATTTTTATTTAAGTATTGACCAATCGTTATCCATAGCTGTAATATAAAGTATAAACAGGCTTTGTGTACAGTTTTACCAAAATCTTCCCTACACTAAAGTAGGTTTTGTGTCAGTGTTTATGGATGGATTTTCCGTTTCTGGAGAGATGATGGCGAACAGGAGAACGTGTTCATTTGTTACAGTCTTTGTTTATCGCATTAATTAGATGAAAGCAAATGAAGCCGCGTCTGTTTCTGCAGCTCCTCATTGGCTGCTGCCAAATCGCTTGTACTGAGCAATTACGCTTAATCGATCACAGAATAAATGATTCATGGAAGATGAATAGGCGGCATATTGGTCAGGCCCTGAACTGATGGAAACTGATAATAGCAGTTTGGGTTTTTCTTAGACACTTTCTTTCTCTTACGCATGCACACTTATTTTCTACTATCCAGCTCTTTGTTCTTTCTTTTTGTATGTTTGTGATTATTGTTTTTTATTGTTATTTATAATTGTAATTATTATAATTATAATAATGTTTAAAAAAAAATTTGCTGTTATTTTATTGTGAAGATTTTTTTGTAAACATTATTATGATGTGTTATAGTCTAAATGTGTAGCTAATAATAATAATAAAAAAATAATAATAAAAGTAATTATTATTATTATTATTATTATTATTATTTTATAATTAATTGGTTATTAGAAAATTTGTAATTAACTTTTAGAATATAAAATAAATAAATATAATAATGGTAATAATAACAATATATTATAATAATAATATATTAATTATTTTATATTTTGTGAATAACTTTTAGAATGTAAATAATAATAATAATAATAAATATTATTATTATTATTATTGTTGTTGTTATTTTTCTTTTATATTATTATTATTAATATTATTAGCAGTATTATTATTATTATTATTACTATTAATGTTATTGTTGTTATTATTTATTATTATTATTATTATTATTAATAACAATAATAACAATAACATCAATAATATCTTATTATTATTGTTATTATTATAATTATTTGATAATTAACTTGCTATTATTAATTTTGGAATTAACCTTTAGAATATAAAATAAATAAGTATAATAATGATAATAAT